>CM024241.1:75972951-76009624 GCA_013421045.1 Propylea japonica
AATAGAATAAGCTTTGAGACATAATTCTCCAGACACCCAGTGCGATTAATAGATACTTGAATAAAGACAATGACAGCAGAGAATAATATTAATTGATTAAAATCAACCAATATTGAACCCATACTTCGGACTAATCCCGTCAACGCACAAAGAACATGCATGGTGGCAATATCAAACGGAGCATCCATAGATAGCTATTTTCGCCCTATTTGGGGCTCATCAGTATGGAGGAGCTCAGTTCTGAAAGGCATTCTAGGTTCCCTTACTTGAAGAAATGTCGCCCAGCTCTGAGTATTACAGAAACAATACGCCATCTCTTGGGATCCTTACGAACACCCTACCTCCAATGTATGAACGTTGAACGAAGTCGCGAGATGTTTATCCTTTTTCATACAACTGGGTGGCAGTCCAACTTTGTGGATTCTACCTTCAGTCGATGAAGTGGAAACGCTCGATTAATCGTCATAAACCAGACGTGGTGATAATAGTACGAAATAAGAATTAGTGCGTTAATAGGAACGCGCGGGTATAATATAACAATGACAGCAGAGAAATATTAATTGATTAAAATCACCCAATATTGATTTTAATCAATTAATATTATTCTCTGCTGTCATTGTTTATATATACCCGCGTTCCTATTACCGCACTAATTCTTATTTCGTACTTGAATGAAGTTTAGGTAGCTTCAAATTAAAGATTCACTATCTTGCATTTCCCACACGAATTACTGATTTATTTTCGTATTACAGTTTAAAATTTTTTTGAATGTAACTTTACCATATGATTTAACCCAATTAAACATAGCGTTAGTGATGGATGTTCAAACTTTTCCACATATACTTATCGATATATTATTAATATAAAAAGCTCACCTGAACACTTTCGATTTGAGGCAAACCGTCCGTGTTCTTGGGTTGCATGCAAATCACCTGACAATCATCATCATCCTTATCTGGCGTCAAAACATCGAAACGTTTCTTCTTCTTGACTTGAACATTTTGCTCTTGCTTTATTGAGTCTGGGGTCCTTTTTAACGGTGTTGTATTTCTAAATTGGTTATTGTTAGGTCCGTTGGGTAGACGAGGTCTTACACCACGAATACCACCCCCCATTGCTCCACCTCTCGGCCTGGTCATTGGTGCTCGCTGAAAATGAAAATAGGGAATGTTAGCCTTATTACTTTTGGGCGATTATGAATCTTGAATTCAAAAATCAGAACATTGATGATATTTTTCGTAGAAACATAAAAATTTATTAAGTATGTCAAATGAATATCCTGTGCAAAATAAAAATTTATTCCAACCAAGAATTTATACTCAGTTCATAATGCGGTCGACGGAAAAATCTTGCAATCAACTCATTTTATAATCTAGTTGATTGAATGACTAGGTATTTCATTGCGATCATAAGAATAATATCGAAAAATCATTATGATAATGATAATCTAATCATTTAATCAATTCAAAACTCACACACTTTGACACTTTCTTAAAACTTTTCAAGAACTATCTGCGGAAAGGAAGAAAATTTCAGCTCTGTTCAAGAAAAAGACCATTTGATTCTCGAGAACTAATAATATTTGAATTTTCTTCCTACAATCTATTTTATTAGAAAAAATCAACGAAAACGGAAAAAAGATTGTTGGCATTTTAAATTTACAATAGACAACTAGCAAACAGTTAATTGCAAGCAAGCAAGCAAGATTTGAGTGAATAAATGAAGAAGCCACAAAATATGATCACTTTCTATAGCCTGCTTACGAAAGTTTGAGAGCATACTATGCGTTTGTTTATTTATTTGAAGTTGGCAGTATTTGCTGCCATAACGTAAAATAAAGTCAACGTTGCCGAATGTACCCGGACTCGTCCGACGATCATGCGAGTTATCAAGGGAACTCTATGCAATATTGATAACTTTGCATATCAATCCGACAAGAAAATAAACAACATAACCTAAAATTTTATATACACAGTGGAATATGCCAATTGTCATGGCCAACCGACAGCTCAAACTTTCGTAAACGGACTATATGTGTACTTCAAAACCACATAGTAGGAAATAAACATAAAGATGCCCCTACCCGTGAATAGTACTGCATTGTAATCAACTACTCTAGAGTGAAAATGAAAAGCACTTTGCTGCCGAACTGGGGCGAAGTAAACAATAGGTTAGATTTATATTTTTTACAATTTCTGAATATGTTACAATATTTTTTGATATTTTGCCATAAAATGATTCAGTTTAATGAACGTCAAAATCGAAATGAAAATGTAAACACGACGCAGCGATAAACTAAACATAACAGACGATGTTGCCAAGCTGACAGAATTGTCTGTAACGACGCTAGCTGTTGTATCAGAGTAGAAAAGCAGTAGTCCCAATACGGAATAAAGATACGGCACAAGTTCGTCGGAATAAACAGATCCTTCTTCGCTGCAACAAAAAATTCGTGAAGCATTTCTGGATTTGAGTGAATAAATGATGAAGCTACAAAATATGCTCACTCTCTATTTGTACTTCAAAACTCTCAAGCAAGTAGCCTCAAAACACACAAAGCTTGTAATCCCAACTTCATGCATTCACTCAACCTATATTTATAAAAAAAACCACCTGTCTTAGTAACCATTCATTTCGCTTACCTAACCTATATTCATAAAAGACCCACATGTTTCAATAGCCATTGGACCCCTAGGCTTCATTTGTCTAACCTAACCTATGTCCCTAAAGGGCCCACCTGTCTAGTAATTGCATTGGCCCCCCAGAATTCATTGGTCTAACCTAACCTATTCTTAAAAGACCCACCTGTCTAGAGACATAGGACCCCTTGGATTCATCTGTCTAGGTTGCATAGGCATTCTTTGACCTGCATCGGTTTGTCGTGACCAGGAACCGAGGCACAGTCTGTCTATACTGTCCCTGCTGTTGTACCATAGATCCCTGATTTTGTGGACCACCTTGCGATGAAGGAGGCATGCCTTGCGCTTGACTCATAGGTGGTTGACCCCATCTGGTTCGGTTGGTTCATGTGAGGCTGATTCATTTGCTGCCCATCGAAGTGATTTGGGGAAGTTGAGGAGGCTGTTGCATGTGTTTGAGTGGAGGATATGTCGGTCCTGGAGGGTAATACGGGTTAGAGGTCTGCAAATGAGAAATGTTTGTAGAAATTTGGAAATTTCAAGTGATCTATGAAAATATTCTACTAAAAGCTGTTTCGAATTGCGCAGTTTTGTTGAAGAAATATAGATGGCGCACAGAATTCATCTAGGTTACAGTGACTTTATACAAGACGGTGGCGACACGGAGCCGAAATCCGCCATTAAGAGGCTTATGTCAGATTATTGGAGGTTAAAATGCACTGAATTCTAACCTAACAAGTTATAATTCTATGGTTCTGTGCACAGAACACTAATTATCTGTTCTGTGCTTCCAAAAGAAACAAACAACAATTAGCCTCTTAATGGCGGAATTCACCAAGTGACTTCCAACTACCATAGAAATTAAGACATGAGCGTGTCGCCACTGTCTTTGTATAAACTCACTGTAATCTAGGTTACAATGACAATAATTAAATTCAAGCGAAAGACCAGTAATGACCGTGGTCATTGTTGGTCCTGCCCTTGGTCTTGGCCCTTGAGGAATGACCGCGAATGACCAGCTCCGCTCAAATGCAGTTCTGGTCATCTTCGCCATTTCGTTAATGCATGATATAAGAAAAATGCGTTAATGTAGTTTAGGGAGAATGAAACAAACACATAACCAACGATTTTCTGGAGTTTCGTTTCAGTAAAAATGCAATGTATGGGACTGAGTATTTTTGTTTTGGAAATTACCATTACCTAGTTATATTTAATGAGAACCTAGAAAATTCCCAAAACCTACTGTTATTACTCCCTGGACAAAAATTTGAATACTATCTTCCATATCACATCCGTACAACCACTTGAGTTAATTACATGATTTATTTTTGCTAGCTGAATGTTGTTCAACATTTCTATTTCAGATTTACTTTACAATTGAGTCATGTCCAGTTTAGAAGATTCAAAGCATCTGTTGTAATTGCAAGTGAATGTTTATTTGAATCTGACATTCATTTGTTATCATAAGATATAAACATAGAATTTAACCTTATTTCTACAATGACCAGAAGCTTGACTCGGCTCTCGAGTATGTTCACCTCAGGTCATCTGCGGTCTTAATCGTTGACGTTGAAGGGCAATTCATGACGTCATATGATAAGACCAGCAATGACCAAAAGCGCTTAAATGCAGTTGGTCATTGTTGGTCTAGACCAATGATGACCAGGTCATCCGCTTGATTTGATTTATATTACCACAGTGGCGACAACTGGTCATAAAACTGTCAAAGTCCGCCATCTTTCGTCAAGACGTTTTTGGCGGTATTTTTGAATAACTCTCTATAGTCCGTTCACGAAAGGTTGAGCACATAGTAGGCGTTTTTTTATTTTGTCTGAAGTTGGCAGTAATGTACTGTCATAAAGTAAAATAAAGTCAACGTTGCCGAATGACTCGGCCTCGTCCAAAGAGCTTGCGAATTATCAGAGAAACTCTATGCAATATTGACAACATTGCGTATCAATCTGACAAGAAAATGAAGAACATCACCTAAAATTTCAATATACACAGTGGAATATGCCAAATTTCCATGGCCAACCGACGGCTCAACCTTTCGTGAACGGACTATATAGAAGTCTTTTTCGACCTTATTCTTAATCTGTAGGCAACAAAACATACATAAACAAACTAAATCTGCAATCTGCGCAACTCTGACGAAACATGGCGGCCAACCAATAGAAAATGAGGCACGAGTTGTCGCCACTGTGGTAATATAGTCACTGTAATCTAGGTATAGTCCGTTCACGAAAGTTTGAGCGCATAGTGAGCGTTTGTTTAGTCGGCCCCGTAGCGCGGAGGTAGCGCTTTGGCCTGGGATGCCAGGGGTCCCGGGTTCGAATCCCGGCAAGGACATGGATGTTTGTGTGCGTCTCGAGTAAGGTTTCCTAACCAACATAACCATAATCTGGGTACATGCTTAGGGGGCGAGCCCATTAAAGAGAAAAAAAAAAAAAAAAAAAAAAAAAAAAAAAGCGTTTTGTTATTTATCTGAAGTTGGCAGTATTTACTGTCATAACGTAAAATAAAGTCAACGTTGCCGAATGTACCCAGCCTCTTCCGACAGCTTGCAAGTTATCAGAGAACTCTATGCAATATCAACAACATTGCCTATCAATATGACAAGAAAATAAACCACATAACCTAAAATTTTAAAATACACAGTGGTATATGCCAAATTGTCATGGCTACCTACGGCTCAACCTTTCGTGAACGGACTATACTTTGACATAAGTGACATAATTGGCCACCGAGATCATATGATTTGGCAACGTTGCTCTTTTCCCCGGGATTTTGTGAAAGGCAGGTCGATAAGAATAATCCACAATCGATCCTCAATTACGTCTAAATGTCATTGAAAATTTCTACAAAAGAGTGGAAGTCTGAAGAGCTGTAAGAGGGTACAATTTGGCAGATATTATTTTTCATACATAAATGTCATAACTGTGTGGTTTATTTACTCTCGAAAAAAATCGCACGATTTGAAACACCCTTGAGAAATTATCTGTAAATGATAATACTCACTAATCAAATTTGAACTGGATGGTACCGAGCTCATAAAAAGAATGATATCTGAAAATACTTACTGGTACTGATATGGCTGCGGATGATACATAGGCTGTCCAGAATGATGATACATAGGTGGTGGCTGATAAGGAGCTTGAGGAGGTGCCTGCGGAAACTGTTGAATATTTATCAAAACATTCTGCTGATGCATCCATTTCCTGACGGTTGTAACCGAGAAACCTGCTGAGCCAAAGCTTGCATGGCAACCCAGTCAACGAATCAAGGGATTTTGACTTCCTGAAGTCGGAGGATTGTATATTGCTACAAATATTTCCAATAAACTACACATTCTTATTTTATAATCGAAATCTGCATACCAATGCTCCACTGTTATTTCTATTATCCAATCGGTCCAGGAAATATATTCACTATCGCTAGTTGGTGAATCCGAAGTCCTTTGCTCTGTCATTATTGTTGAACAGGATAGAATGTTATCATCTGATTCTGGTAACTTCAGAGGATCCTCCAAGGAGGGTGTAGACCACAAATGCCCCCCATTTGAGGAATCTGTAAAGAATTAATTAATTTCACTCAAGTGTGTTTGGTATAACATGTAAATAGTTTTGACAAGCATTTTTCCCTCATATTAATATTTTTTTTGAAATCCAGTATTACTCAACTTCTGGAATGTAACGAAAAGTTCTGAATAACCTCGTTTGATCACCTGGTACGAGTTGTCTAATTTCAATTTATCCAATTTAAAGATTCTTATCATTTTATTTGAAGAAAAGGTTATGTCGTGGGAATATTTTGACAACAATAAAATTAGAAAAATTAATTTGAAAACACAGAATTTGAAGACGACCATCAAATAAGAAAGATTAAGAAAATATTAGTCTTGAATCTTGAACGAAGGCGATTTTTCGTAAACTTAACCTCAAAATCAGTAATTATTGTGAATTTTCAATTTAATAATTTCCGAAAATGGTCCCAGAATTCATTGTCTCCACATTCTGTTTCAACCTTTTCCGTTTTATATAACCAGTTTATAGTGAGTATATATCATTTCATTAATATAAACTTAAATTCGCATATTATTAGATAATATATTATGCAATTTTCACCCAACTTTTGAATATTCAATTTCAATGTATAAACATACTTTGATATTCGCACCCAAGCCTACACAATGTCGGTATCTCATAGGATTTTACGTTGATATTTTCACATTATAAACAACCACGATTCTTCGACTAATTTTCATATGCGAAACAATAAGTATAGGTACTGCATGTAGTGTGGTGGAGTATAGCCCCCACTTAATTCTAATAATTATGGATGTTTTTTGCTTCTTACTTTCAATTTATTCTTGTTCTACACTACTTTAAGTTATAATGGTAAACTATTATGGATATATTGCAAGGAATTATTGAACATCATTTACATATAACTATTCAAGATAGAAATCTCATAATAATTTTCAGCTGAAGGTTCTGCTTCATTTAAAGGTATCACTAGTGTATCGAGTAAATTCACCAAATGCTTGATAAGTGTAATTAAGACCCTCTTCATCAGGTTCAGCAGGATAATCTAACAGATATTTTCCCTTTAGAGCTTTTCATCGATAGGATATTTCCATGTCAATATTTACTCATTATCAACAACCAAAATAATAAATGATATTCAAATGTGAAAATTACACTGCTTCTGAATCATTGCATGGCATCTACTAGGACACTAGGTACAACTGTCTGAATTGCATTATCAATTTGTCAATTTTCAGATGTAAATTGACATTGTAAGAAATCCGCGATTTATAGTCCGTTCACGAAAGTTTGAGCGCATAGTAGGCGTTTGTTTATTTATCTGAAGTTGGCCGTATTTGCTGTCATAACGTAAAATAAAGTCAACGTTGCCGAATGTATCCGGCCTCGTCCGACGAGCTTGCGAGTTATCAATGCAATATTTAATATTCGTTTTGAAGAGTTTCGAGCTCCTGAGCTGTTCCAGTACTTGTGTGCAACCAATGGCAAGCCGTATTCCAAGCTTTTGAGTTACTCAGGGCAACGTTGACTTTATTTTATGTTATGACAGCAATACTGCCAACTTCTGATAAATAAACAGACGCCTACTATGCGCTCAACCTTTCGTGAACATCATTCTTGTAATATTGACAACATTCCATCAATCTGACAAGAAAATAAACAACATAACCTAAAATTTTAATATACACAGTGAAATATGCCAAATTGTCATGGCCAACCGACAGCTCAAACTTTCGTGAACATCAGCTTTGTACTTCTATTCTAACCTTCACTACAGTAATTATAGAATTTTCATATTATTTTTCTTGATTTACGGTTTTTATAGATTTATATCTTTTATTGTTCACACTAACCTTGCAAAGGAATCCCATTTGGATTATCATCTGTTATTTCTGTGATGGTGCATGTTGATTCTAATGGATCTTTCAGCAGCCCTGTAGTTTTAATTCTTATTTTTGGTAGGAATCTGGTGAGGGATCCGGTGGAGGTGTCGGCTCTGCTCCTGGTATTGTCTCATAATTGTTTTTTGTTCAGAGAATCTTTGTCTGCAACAAAAAAAATTAAAGGTTTCATATTTTAATGAAAGATATTAAAATATATCATTTGTTACATAATATGTGGATCATTTCACTAGATTAATTGAAGAATGAAATTTAACAGGAATGTATGGGACACCTATATTTCAGGATCTAGTGTATTGGCTCCTTCTGAAGTCTCGGAGGCGTTTGAAGGAGATATGTGTAAAACATCCAGACTTTCGATGGTAGCGGTCACTGCGACCATTCCGAAAGATGCGGCAATGCGACCAGTTTTATGGGTACTGTTGCATAAGTCGCGGTCGAAGGCGGTATCCATACGACTGGTCGCATTGCCGCATCGATCGGAATGGTTGCAGTGGCCGCTACTATCGAAAATCTGGGTGTGGATTTAGGTTGACGCTCACTTAGGCGAAGAGGCGCGAAGCGTTGTTTTCCGCCGGAGCGGTTTGCAGTGTTTGCACTGAATCTAATGGGTGGACGCTCACTTGGACGAGACGAAGCGAAAATTCGCCTAGGACCGCGCACTTGGACGAAGCGATGCGTCGAGCAGGCATCGGAAGAAATTCCCTCTATCTCTGGGCTGTAATAAATTTTTATTACCCTTGTTGCATGCCGCCCACCCGTATGAACAAGGGTAGATGATCCACGCGTCGAACGACTCGCCTCTCACTGCTCTTCGTTCGCGCCTTCTAGGTGAGTGTCTACCCATTTGTTTCAATGCTGAACTCCCCAATGGAAAACGACGCGTTCCTTCCGAGCGCTTCGCTTCGTCCAAGTGCGCATCGAATATGCCCGCGCGGCTAACGATTCGGCTCTTCGCTTCGCGCCTCCTAAGTGAGCGTCTAGCCATTTGATTCAGTGCAAAACGTTCCGGCGGAAAACACTCTTCCTCACGACTCGTCTCGTCCAAGTGAGCGTCAACCTTTAGGAGGTGCGAAGCGATGAGTCGAATCGTTAGACGCGCACATGGACGGGGCGAAGCGCTCGGAAGGAACGCGTCGTTTTCCGCTGGAGTCTATAGCATTGAACCACATGGGTAGACGCTCATCTAGGAGGCGCGAAGCGAAAAGCAGCGAGGAGGCGAGTCGTTTGACGCCTGAATGATCTTTGGGGCATGTGCGCGACAAATTTCTCGAGGCGGTCCTCAAGTAGGTAGCGGCGGCCGGAATCGGGTTCGTGACCCAGTTCGGAGCGCTGTATTCGAGGAAAAAATTTGCGATTTTCATGAAAATTTTATTATCGAATTTTGTCAATGGGGAAATACACAGTTATTTTGTATTCGTGTAAAACGAATTTGTTTTCAGGCTCAAGAGAGTGTTGATTAGAATTCTCTTGATTGAGTTCTGGAAAAACGAATTTTATATACATATGCAAACATTTTTTGTATTTGGTACAACTGTGAATGTGAATTCAATCGTCTGAAATATAGGTATTATATTATGTGAATACAACAAAAGATTGAAAATATCTGATAAAATTGGAAAATGTGGAATAATTCTTTGGAGAGATATATTTAGGATCAGCATACATTAAATATCTTCGGAATTTAATGTTGGAAGTCGTTATTCAAACTATATCATCAATTATCATTCCAATAAATGTAATTCTTATTATGAGTAATGAATCGATTGATAATTGATTGTGTTAAAATATGTAATCCCTTTATGACAGTGAGAAAGAAGGAGACGATGTTGTCGTAGAAAAAAGTATTTTTCCTGAAATCACCAGAATGAAGGAATTCGATTACTACTTGCTTTGTGTTTTTTTTTAATCGGTTAAAGAGAAAATAAGCTTTTTGCATCAATTATTCAATATAATTTCTTTTTTGTATTCCTGGATGAAGGTAGGACGACGAGGATTTCATTGAAAAATTCCCAATTAAAACAAGATTATGACAAAAACACGATTCGAACAAATGTTTCATGGCTGACCATACCCAAAAATAACCAGGTACAACGCCAAGATTTTACCGCCTCGGCAGAAGTAAACTCAGAATAATTAAATATAAATTAGTCTGATTTGTAGCTCCTAAAATTTGCCGCCCCATCAGATTGCTTGCCCTGCCGGCGACCCTACATAGGTATAACAAAAGTTTATACAGGCAAGCGGTATACAGCAAGGTTAATAAAAATTGCAACTTCCGAGAACTTATTACTGGATTATTCGATGTTTTGTAGGAAAAGGAACTTCTCCTGAAATTACCAGAATGAAGGAATTCGATTACAACTTGCTTTGATTTTTTTTAATCGGTTAAAAGAAGATAAGCATTTCGTATCAATGGTTTTATATATTTTTTTTTGGTATTCCTGTATGAAGGTAGGGCGACGAAGCAATTAAAACAAGATTATAACCAAAAACACGATTCGAACAATAGCTCTACCCTGGTTCATGCGGGTAGGCGGCATGCACATGGGTAATAAAATTTATTGCGGCCTAGAGATACGGAGAATTTCTTCCGATGCCTGCTCGACGGATCCTTGTTGGTCTATGGACGGATCCCTTCAACCTAGGGAGCGGTTCTCGGCAAACTTACGCTTCGTCTCGCTTCGCGCCCCTCTTGTTCAAGTGAGCGTCAACCTTTACACATATCTCCTTTCAAAATTCAAAGCCTTCGAGCCTTTAGAATGCAGAGTCAAGGAACATCAAAACATTGATTATTTGTTTTCATTAAGTATCATTTCAAAGTTTTCAACCCTCAACTACTATGCCGGGGTCCCAGGGACCCATGGGCATCTGTTTTCAGTGTGATTTATGACAACGCTGCGTCTAGAGATTTCTATCGCCCATGAAATCCCTATTTGTGATGAACATTGACCAGTCGCGTACTTGTGATTGTAGTGTGCAAAGTAGTTTTTGTGAGTATTTGGTGCTTTCGGGTCTCTCAGACCCACCTATAGTAAATACGTCACAACTTTATAATAATTTTTTGTGATCAAATTATTCAATATTACGATTAAAATATGAAAATATGAGTTCGAGAAAGCATTTTCTGACTGATAATGAGATAGAAGATCTGTTTCAATATGAAAATTTTTCGAATGACTCAGAAGTTACAGCTGAAACTCCCTCAATGGCATAGTTCAATCAGATAACCGATTCAAACGATCAAAGTGATCTACAGGAAGTGGACAATGAAGTTTTGAGTGATCACGACACCGGCAGTGAATTTCGTGTGGGAAAACAAGAGACACATTCCAATTGAATTCCAAGCAAACTGGAGCAGACCGATATCTTCAATATTTTTTTGGATTTCAGGGTAGAACAACCCTTGTGAGTTACCTACGAAGGGAAGATCAGTGGTGCTTATAGTTATATCTAGAATGCATCGTGATTTGAAAATTGATGAACATACTCTCAAACTAGAAATAATAGAATTCTACAACCAAACAAAAGTAGGGGTAGATGCATTAGATCCAAAATGTGTGAACTTTTCAACATCTCTCAGAACACGGCGTTGGCCAATGGTGCTATTTTTTTCAAATGCTCAATATTGCCGAAGTGGAATTTCGAGTGCTTTTTCAGTTTTCGCCTCATGGTTACGAAATCCATAGGTTTACGTATCTGAAGGAACTCGGTATAGGTCTATGTAGGAAATACATGGAGAGCAGATTGAACAATAAATATATTCGTTGTCATCTCCGTGAATCTATTGCCAACAAGCTTGGGACTTCTCTAGCAGTTGAGTCAACCCCAGTAGCGGATCAATCAAGGTCTAAACGAAAAAGATATGCTAAAACTGCGTGAGCAAGTAGATTTTTTTTAAATGGTTCAGAAATATGTATTATCTGAAATGCATTCTATAATAAAACCTTGAATATCCGCAAAGTTTTTTTTATTTTGAAATATGGGTGCTTGGGACCCATGCATAGGTAGTGGATATGTTATGAATTTTGGGCATAGTACTTGAGGGTTAAATAGTTTTAAGTTATTATTCGAAAGTTTGTTCCTCACCTGTCTCCTCATCCATAACCTCCGTGATTATCGGACCGGTAACCATGCTGTTTTCTTCTCCGCAATTGCTGCCGGAACTGCCTGCGTCCTGTTCGGCACTGTTGCCGCCCGTTTCGCTCTCGATGATGCCGTTTATATCCTCGAGGGTGGCGGCGTCGAAGTCGTCCAGGTCTGCTGGCGATGCGTCCAAAAGGGAGCCGGCCGGCGGTGACTGTGATCCTAGGTCGCCCGCGCCCGATATGTAGTCACTGTCGACGCTTTCTGCCACTTTGGAGGAGTCCTGCGGAGAGAAAAAATAAGTTTGATTAGTACCGTTTGCGAAAACCTTACTGTTAGATTCGTTTCCTCTATTACTGCAAGGGTTTTCTCGCCATTCTTAAAGAATTCTTCTAAATACTTTCCTCATTTCTGAATATAAACGGTATATCAGACGATATAGGCAAATCAAGCTAAGCGATACGCCCTTTGGTGACGATCTAAGTAAGCTTAAAATTGACATGATTCTTTCATTTTGCATCGTGTTGTCGTGATTTATGTGAATATTTCCATGCCTTTCCTCAAGCTAGGGATAAATTTCGTGTTTGGATAGCAAGGAAATCGAGGAGTAAAGTGACAAAGTGTTGATGGATCGGCGAAAACCTGGCAACTGAAACTTAAATCGGTAAACCAGTCACAGGAAATATGAAGATTGGCTCCTTGTATTTTGTAGATGACGATTATTCTTATCGAGGTAAGTACGGATTACACATAACTTGTAGGTTAGATTAGATTCATGGGGTTAATCGTTTACAGATCCCAGTTCATAACAGAGGTAGTTTTGAAAAATACTGCTGTGCCTACCAGAAATCTTCCTGTTGGATTTTACTACCAGAAAGAAGGAAACAACCGGAATGTTCTAGTTGTAGAACTGAAAGGTTGAGACAAAGAAGTCTAAACAAAGGAAAACCCACTGAAGAATGCTTTTGTTTGGGAAAATTACTCTTTGAATAAAATAAAATGAAGTTAATTCGACTGTTCGACAAACAAAATTGTTTTTCTTAATTTCCTCAACAGCCTTTCATCCTAATTCATCTTTCACTATGGCTGAAAAAATGATGATACCGACCGTCACCAATAGAAAACTCCTAACTAATATGAAAGAACAAAATCGGAAATATACGCAATTATGTGCTATTCTTAAGCTAGGTAGTGAAATAGTTTAAGATAAAGAAAAAATGACAAACAAAAAATTCTTTGCCTTCAAGGAGGCTAACTTAACATCTCAAGAGTGAAGGGGAAGTAATCAGTGCTTTCACAGCATGCGATCTGTGATGATTGAACTTCTCATTTGACACTACTAGATGTCACCATCTGTTAGTTGCTACTCGATAGCTTCTTACAAGTAGTCTCAAATCAAGAAGTTTTTCAATAGGATGTTGTCTCTGATGAATATGGGACACTGACGAGGCCTAATGAGGCCAAAACCGGTCTGTCTCTTCCCTCATTGACAATATCTTGAATAATCATCCCAGTCCGCATGAAGAAGGTTCTGTGAGCCTATAATTGAAGATTGTATTCATTCGATGATTACTATTTTCAATTTATCTGTTTTCAAAAATAGTGAAATATTTCCCTCAATTACATTGTGCATCAATATTACCAGATATTTCGCATTCCCGCTTGTTGCCATCGAAAAACTGCATTGGGTCATTTTCATTTGTGCGGAAAAAGTCCGACACCGAAGTTGACGAGCATTATCGTAGATTTATACAAACTGTCGCCAATTTCTACGCATTACTCTACCGTTGTTATGACTGGGTGCGTACCCATTAAACAAATGACTCCCTAAAGCAATTTGTGTCAACATCTAAAAGTTGTTCGAGTCCTGAAAGGATTATTTTCGGCTCCATTCCAGAAATTATCCAATAGGAAATCTGGAATCATCAGTGTACAGAAGGTACGTCCATATGTGGGCATTTCAGCACTCATGTTAAAAGGCCTGACGACACCTTGCAGCCCTGTTATCTCCACTCAATCACTGGTGGCATCTTTTTGCCTTCGACAGTCTGTGCCCTCCAATTGAAACTGGCAACCTATTCTGAGTTGTTCGACCAGAAACACTCTTACCGCTAGCTTTCCAGATTGAACTATTAAATCAGATGCTTGTGAAGGAGGGGTTTCTCCGTGCCATTATGTGTATTTACCGATCTTGAGCGCGCTTGTAGATTTTGCTCTTTCAGCTCCACAAGCACTTCCACTAATACGATAGCGATTCCACGCTCTACTAGTTATACTTTCGATCCCAGAGACGGCATCTTCATGTTGAGTTAAGGAATGGTTCTAGTACACGCGACTTCGACGGGCAGACATATTTTTTTTTTCCATTGCAGACTCACACGCAAAGACTGAACAAAGGATATGATCCAGTACGAAAAAGGCTTCTTTTATATCGGCTGAGAATTTCAAGAACTACATGTGCAGCCACAGATACAAAATCCATATGATTTTCAGGAAGCAGCAACCTCCTAATGATACCTGTCAAATTTTCATGTCGTTGCAATACGGATTTCATTGCTGAAGAAGAAGAATAAGTTTGAGAGCTGAAGCACATTAGCAACTCTGAGTATTTTGAACTTCAAAACCGTGATTTCAATGTTGAGGACCGTCCGCGAGAGGAAAGGCCAAAAACCTTCGAATTGGAGGTATTGGTCGATTAGAATCTGTGCCAATCGCAAGATGAGCTTTCCCTAGCATTGGAACTACCCGACAAGCCTTTTCCAAGCGATTACATGCGTTGGGAATGATTCAAAGTCAAGGTAACTTTAGTTCCTTATGAATTGAAGCCAAGGGACTAGTAACAAGGTTTTTCTGCCTTTGAATAACTGCTTCGATGGCTTAAAAGGAAGAACAATGAAGAAAGAAAGTCATGTAGACTACCTGGTGATGGTGAGCATGACGACGCTCGGTCTAACTCTACAAATACCGTTGAAACGTATCTGGAAAGGCTCAAAATAATTATACTTCCGACACCACCCACCCTATTTCCCAGATATTGCTCCGTCAGATTATTAGTCAAGCCGTCTAGAAACGAGTTGTCCGAATTTGACAGAACTAGAATTATTGCTCTCTGGCAAAAAGGGCTCTCAGGCCATCAGATAGCCAATAGACTGAACATTATTCGAAGCACGGTTAGCAGAACGATTAGGCGCTATGAGGAAACTGGTGGAGTGTAAAGTAAACCTCGAAGTGGTCGTCCTCGTGTTACCACAATTCGAGAAGATCGGTATATTGCCCTATCAGCCCGTAGAAATAGGTCAGTGACGGTACCGACACTCAGATCGGAATTCCAAAGAGCCCACAACCTAGTAATTTCATATGCAACATTCCCAGAATAGTTTTAGCATCAGGATTGCGATCCAGAAGGCTTCTACGAGTTAATTTATTAACTGATGATCGTCGCCGAATCGCTCGTTTGCAGTGGGCGCGAACTCATCAAAACTTGCATTTAAAGAATGGAGAGCTATTTACAGATGAGTCACGGTTTGGATTAGTTAGTGATGACTACCGCTTTAGTGTTTGGAGGGAATCAGGATGTCGAAATAGACCTGAGAGAGCTATATTCAAGTTTCTCCTTTTCGCGGTGGCATTGAAATATTTGGAAGAATACCACTATTTCAGATACCCGGGACGATGACTGGGTGCATATTTCCTCGAAAATATCATAAATCCTGTAATTATACTCATGGGTAATGAATTAGGGGCTCAATTTATCTTTATGGACGATAATACCAGGCCACATCGCACTAAAGTGTTCAAGAAGCCCTAGAAAACCAAAACATTTCTAGATTAGAATGGCCTGCGATGTCTCATGATATAAATCTCTAAGAGCATAATATGGTATTATGTCTCCTAAGCCGTTTTCCGTTGAAAAATCCACCACAAAATTCACGAGAACTTATTGTGACTGTTACCAAGGAATGAATAAAAATTTCGCAGGAAATAATCAATAATTTAATTATTGGAATGAATTAGACCAGTGAATGCATTGCTAAGCAGCAGTAGCTCAAATGCTGCATATTAGTTTGCTCTTTTATCAATTAAGTTTGACTTTTTCGTTTAAAATCATTTTTTGTTGCTTCTTAATTCTATTGAATGAAATGATTTCATTCTATTTCTGTGTTTGTCTTTCATTACCCTTGAATTAAAGGCTTCAATTTTTTTTCAAAGCTTGAGATAGCCTCAATAATCAGGGGTCCAGAACTTTTGCAAGTTAGATAGACAATGATACAATGATGCCGTCCCATATTCTCTCAGAAGTACTGTCCTACTAGCTATTACAGTATTCCGAATTTAAATATGACTACCCTCAAGAATCATACACCCCGATTACACTCAGCTCACTTACACAGCAGGGAGCAGGGAAGTGGACAGCGGGAGAAAGTAATCACTACACTTCTCTACTGACTCCCATTGCCACTCGTGGTGCTCTAGGCTTCCTGAATTGGCGCTTTTTCGTACGGAAGTCGAAGGACCGGCAGCGTGAACAGCTGTAAGTGATTATATTTAACTAGGTTGCTGTGGAATTTCTTTATCCGTCGTTGCAGACACTTGGTCACGAGGGAATTGTGCAGCAGAGTGTGAATGCTCACTACCTTCGATACTGCCGAAGAAGTATTTTGGGAATTATTACCGACCACGCGAGTGGCACTATGAAGGACTGAGTGTAATTGAGGCTATAAAATAAGAATTTTTCAATGAATTACCTCACTCTGCTCTCCCTGGCTCTCCTCTTCCTCCAGCTTGTCTCCTTCTGCGTCCGACCCCCTCCCCGAAGCTGGAGACTGTACGATTTCGAAGCTGTTCCCTGAGGTGTTTTTCAGGGTAATCTTCAGGGGAGGAAGCACAACCTTCGTCAGTTTGACGGTGGGTTGTTTGATGTGATGAAACAGGTGCTTGTACAGGTAGAATTTAGACGTGAAATTCACGTTGCAATCCCAACATCTCAGTGGTTCGAGTGAATCGTCGTCACTGGAGCAGGACTCTTCTGCAAAAAAAAAACGAATAATAAATATTTTTATCCGCGATTATTCCACTCGTTTACTTATATTAATACCCGTTAACAGTGGCGGCTGCTCAGAGGAGACAGGGCCTTCCCTAATTTTACTGCATTTTATTCAATTTGAATTCAAGTTCAAATAAAAATAATCACATTTCTATATCTGTATTATTTCCATCATTCAATCTAATATCTAAATCTCAAAGTAATAAACATATGTCTATTACTTAGCTAAAACATTCATACATTATCCGCAACACACAATACAACGTAACGGATAGCAGGCAAACCGCTTAGCGAAGGAGGCTCGCCTCCACGAGTCCAGATTCATTAAAAGTAACATTTCAAACTTCTCCAAATGAACGGTGCGGGAACCACTCAAAATTCAAGCTCTAGATCAAGTGTCGGAGGCCCGGCTCCGCGGCATTATTTTTGCTTCTAGGAGAACGAGCTTAGCCGAAACTGAACGTCCGATCGGCCCAAATCAACCCCTGCTGTCGTGGATGGAAATCAGCTGTTGTTTCGATTCCCTCCTTTTTTATAACGAAGAATTAATCCTCTCAGCGTGCGGTTTGTGGTTTTGTGACATTTTTCGGAAGAGTTTGTAGGTAAGATTTCAATATTTCAGCAAGAAAGAAGAAAGAGAAACATGTTTATAAACAAGAAGTGAGAATTCTAATGCAATCGTTTCTTTTTAGTTGCTCATCATATTTAAGTGGATATTGGAGGGTAATTAGTTCCAACAATGAAAATTCCCTTTGCTATTTAGTAACACCTTTGTGATTATTCTCATTAAGTTTTTGTTTTTGTAATAAATCAAATAAACTTCTTGTTTGTGTAAGACCTCATCAGAATTTTATTTTGGGGGTGATGATTTGTCTCCAAAAAATCAATTGGCGGGTATGTAATCCACCTAACCGTGACCCCCCCTTTCTCGAAAGCTGGATCCGCCACTGTCCCTTACTAACAAATATGGGAGGACATCCCTTTTTAATCGCGGGCTAAATTCACTTTAAATATAATCATTTTTAAGGTTTCTAGTGCAGAAATTCCAGATCAATTGTTCTTGGGTATTATTTGGAAGTATATTACAGATATTCAGATGAAAATGTTTCGAAGCCTTTTAATTATTCTTCTTAAGGTATGAATGTCGAGGTTAAGGACATTTTCGAAGGAATTGAAGTAAATATATTAAAGCCATTTTGCAATGATTAAACCACAAGGTGAGCTAACATAAATGCTGTTCATCATAGTAATAGTGGCTTTTTGTGTAGGTATTATACAGGGTGTCTCATTTAAAAGTTTCCATCCTCAGTAACTCGACAATGAATCAGAATGTGTGAAAACTCTCAGACAGGCCAATTTCTGATGACAGGGAGTCATAATCTGGGATGCAAAGCTGGTTTCTACTAGCAACCCTCTGGATAGGGTTGCAACCCCAGTAGGATTTTGAATAGGAAAAGGGGGTAGATTTGTAGCTCAAATGTAGGCATGGATTTAAAGTAGTATGAACCCGCAGTTTGTGTTCTATAAAGTGAATTTTCACAAAGTTACAGGAAAATATTTTGAAAATGTTTCATGTTGGAATTATGTTGATTGTCATGTCATATTATCAAGTAGGATGAAACATTAAATCATTATCAGTTTAACCATGGATGCGATAAAATATAGTGGAACATGTGGCGAAATAAGTTTTTCTTGTGAGCGAATGTGTTAATCTTTTGTTTATGCCAAAATACTGCGTCACCATCTAATAATTTCTTAAGTTTTTTCATTTGTTCCAATTAGGTGGCATGTCAAAGACTCATAAATTCAAGAACACTATCATTTCTTCCAAATATCTGTCATTCTCGAAAGCAAAGTAGTAACCCAAATTATTTAATCCATTCAAAATTTTCCAGTAAGTATATCAGCTAAAAAAATATTGATAGACAACGTCACTTGAATAAATTCAATCATTTGTGCCTCATAATAGGTTGAGTAAATAAATTCTTCAATGGTCAAATCGGTCATATAGTTCAAAAGCGAAGCGAAGAATATGGCAAGTTTGGTATCCGGATGGGTGGCCTAGTTGTGGATTTAGAACGCGAGTAAACAACCTGCTAGTAAGAGACATAACTCATAAGAAGTTTCTCGAAATGAGAAGTTTATCGGTTTAACTATAATATTCCTAAGTTTTAGATCGGACACCCTGTTTTTTTCACTTCAGAATATATCCATTTTTTAAAGTCTTTCCTTAACTCAGCTATCCCAGCATTATCTCTGAACTATAATTCACGAGAGGTAGCTTTCAATTCCCATTTATCATCTCCTTGTATAGTCCGAATAAAAAAAATAATAGCTAAATTAAATAATATCGCAGCATATTACATTATATTTCCTAACAATACTGTGTTATATTCTAATACGCATATAAATTTCACATCCTCATTACAATCATGCAATAAAACTTCACAAGATAACACAAATCCAAAACCAATAAATATGCTCATAAACGTCATCACTACATAATTAAAGTAACTATCACTCAATCACTATTTGTTTTTCAACAGTCAAAAGTGACACTTGATTATTAGTTATGCCGGCATAAATAACCTTAAAGTATCAATATGAAACTTGTGTCAACTCACCCTTGACCTGCGTTAATGTATCGGCTTCAGACACATTTTTCATTTCATCCTAAAACGAAACGAAAATATCAACTACAAAATAAAAACCACACAAAACAGTCAGCTAATCACAAGCATGTCAAAATGCGCTCACATTCAGTGCAAATCCACAAAAAATCTCGTCCAAGAAACAATAGCAAATAGTCATTAAATGCATTCTTTAATTGGACAACGGTATAGAACGGAACGTAGAGCCAACTCGAGCACAACTGCTATATCCGTCCAATGCGCAAGTTATTGAGCAAATACAACTCTATGCGACCCTAGCGGCGTTACGTAGAACTATCCCGAAACGAGTATTCGATCGAAAACGTGGTTTGTGTTTGTGCCTAAGAAAGTGAGAAGTGAGATTTGTTTTTTGTGTTTATATTTGTCTAGTTAGTTTTTAATCTGACTTAAAGATGCCTAGAGAAAATACAGTGAAGAACACTAATTGCTGTGTTTATGATGCAGCTCTAAAAAGTCTCGGAATCCTGAACTCCATTTTCATTATTTCCCCAGTAAAGACCAAAAGGTTTTCATCACCAACAAAAGAGGTATACTGGAAGAAGTTAACAGGCGTAAAGCATGGGAGAATATTTTGATGATGGGAAAACCAGTAACGAAGAATATGCGAGTATGTTCACGACATTTCAGACCTGAGGATTATAGAATGAAACAGGTAAGAGTGAAATGATTGATGTCAATTGCAGTTCTTCATATGTCTTGAAATAATTTCAGGGACTCTTTCTATGAAAATATCTCCCCGACTGGGAAAAAATGCTGTTCCTTCCCAAAAACCTACCAAGGAAAACAATTCAAGTGTCTTCGAAGTCTTCAAATTCTGTCCTATGTTCTAGAAACGATAGGTTAATGAGGCGACAGCAGTTAAGAGAGCAACAGCTGATTCAACAAAGCACTTCTTCATCAGTGCCTGAGGAAATGCCCGCACAGACATTGAATCTTACAGAACGAGAACAAGAAGCGGTTGATGGACTTTTGCAGTTATTTCAAACTCGAGAACCTTCTGAAATCACAAAGTGTGATAAGAGTTTCCAAGTTTGTAGTGGTGATTTCAGAATTGAATTTTGGCAAACTATTAAATCAGACTCAATGTTGAATTCAATTAGTGGTATACAAAATTTTAAACTTTTTTAAACAGTTATGCGATCTTGTCGATCAGTATTATCCACGCAAAAGGCATACTTTGCTTTCTACTTCTGATAGTGTGTTGCTGGTTTTATGAAACTAAAATTGGGCATCACATTCAAGGTAATTTCGTTTTTTTTCATGTGTCAACTTCTTTATGTTCAAAAGTGTTCCATGAGTTTGTTCAAATTTTATCAAAAATTATGAAGTCGTATATTGTGTGGCCTTCTTTAGAGGAATGCAGGCAAAATATCCTAGTTGCTTCAAGGATTTTCAGAATGTGCGAGTGTGATAATTGATTGTACCGAAATTCCTATCAAACAACCCAAATGTTTATGTTGTCGAGTCAGACATACTCTTATTACAAGAAGAGAAACACTATAAAATAATGACTGGTGTGAGCCCTGCTGGACTGCTTACTTATGTCAGCAAAGCTTATGGCGGTCGTACATCTGATAAATTTATTTTGAAGAAAGTGGAATTGTTAATAAGTTAGAACCACATATTGATGCCCATTATGGTGGATAAAGGGTTTCTTGTTGAAGAAATATGCAATCAACATTTCATAAAAATGATAAGGCCTACTTTTCTAAGAAATAAAAAACAATTCACTCAGGAAGAATCTCGACAAAATAGAGAAATTTCAAGAGCTAGGGTTCATGTTGAACGGGTCAATCAAAGATTACGCCTATTCGATATTTTCAATACACCAATGTCTTGGTCTTTGGTCAGGCACATTGATGATATCATCACTGTTTGTAGTGGGATGGTAAATTTACAGAAACCATTATTTTCTGATGATAAATTCGAGTGATTTCATAAACGTATACAGTACAGGGTGTCCCCGGACTTCTTTTTTACTCTTGGGAATGTATAGATGCGGTCAAAATATCACCAGAACTTAATATACCTACCTTTTAACGTTTTTGTTCTAACTCATCGGGTGAAATAAAAAAGAAGTTATTTTTTAAATTTCAATTAATTATTGTCTGGCCAAGATTTTTGTAGGCAATCCATTATTTTCATAATTTTCAAAAATTAAATTCGATATTTAGGATGAAATACCACTATTTAAATCTATGGGAGATAATTACCCTTCAGTAGGGTCCTGTAGCGGTTTAGAAGAACAAAAGATTAGAAAATCATCACCCTCCTGACCCAGAGCAAGAATTAAGTATTTTGTATCTGAATATTGCAGGTATTTGTTCGAATAGTTTTAAGTTTCAATGTTGTAAAAACGGCGAGGCAGGGTTTTTTCTACTGAGGTTTTTCCCTGTGCTATGGTATCATACGACAGAATAGTATGGTACCCCGTTTTGCACTAACCTCAGCTAGGGACTTTTTGTTTCATGTATTGTATTTGTTAGCTCTTAATTCAAAAAGAATATATCTATATATCTAATTTTCAATTCCAGCATTCATAATGAACCGATTCACATCGTACATTTATTGAAATGTTGAGAGTATATATTAATATATATTTCATATGAAAATTTCTTAAATTCCTCTGAGTACATTGTAGATCAAGCAATAAAAAGAATATCATTTAATTTCTGATAGGAAATCTATTGATTTCATTTTTTAATTCTCTCCGAAGTAATACAGTGGAACCTTGATATAACAAATCGGAAGGGAACCAGTAAATATTCGTTATATCAAGTAATTCGTAAAACTGAGGTTTGTTATATTGAGGTGAGGTTGGTCCAAAATTTGTTTATACCGAGGTTTATTCACCTCGACATTACGTTACTCATCTTGTTATAGCGAACTAATTTTGCTCATATAAATGAAAACTCATTTTTATCAAATTACTCATTATTTTATACATATTTTCTTTTCAAAACAATAAAGTGAGTAGGTAGGTTTTTCTTTTCAAAAATTCGCAGAACAAAAAGAGGTGAAAAATCAACAAATTGGTTATAAAAGCCTAAATCTAATTTTATTCATCTTGATTGGAAAAAAATTCATAAATTGTATTATAGTTTGTTTCCCACGGTTTCAATCTTCTGATGTTTGAAGGCAAACCAATTTCGTCGGAAAACTTATCTCTAGATTTCAAAATTGTAGCCAATGAACTTGCGGGAATCCCGAACTTATAAGCTATGTCTATTTTTTTGTAAAAGGATTTTTGTCAACATAATTAATGATGCTTCGCTTTTCTGCGACAGATGAGGAACGCCTTTTACGTTCCTGAGCCATGCAAAAAAGTGAGGAGCAAACAATGATTACTTTCCATTAACTAACTTCGTATTTTACGTAATACGCGTCGAAACTCGAAACCTGTCGCGACTGAATCACATACCTGGTTATTGGTGAAAACGTTATATAGAGGTTTTGAATTGACGAATTCGTTAAGTAGAGGTATTCACACTCTTTTGGTAGTTGAAAATTCGTTATAAAGAGGTTGTTCGTAAAAAGTTTTCGTATTGTAGAGGTATGTTTCACATTGACTCTTATGGACGATTTAAGGGGATTCTGAAAAATTCGTCAAATCGAGGAAGTCGTTATATTGAGGTTCGTTATATTAAGGTTACACTGTATTTTGGAAGTATGTATATGTATAATTGTATATATTACAATTGTTTTATTCAGAAGACAATGTTCTGTTTTAATCATTTGCTTTGTACTGCAAACTGTAGGTATGATTCAAACTACATACTATATTTATTCCTTGTTTTAATAAAAAGCATGAAATATTTTCAAGAATTTATTGAACAACTCACCACTCACCAGACAATACCAGAAGATTTTATATTGATTTGGAACATCCATTAAAAGGTATTATTTTTCACATAAAGAATGTAACATTTTCGTGAAATATTTTTCTGTAATTGATGTAATTAAATTCCGTGAAAATGAAGGGCTGAAAGGTACCTCCAGTCTCAAAAATTTTTTAGTAAGACTTGAATAAACTACAAATCGCATGTTTTTAAATTGAGTAGAGATAAACCAAGTTGGATTTGTCCATAATAGGGGTGTTTTTCGTTCAATTCTAAGCCAGACGGGGTCATTTTCAAATAACGGCATGATGTCAAGAAGGAGTCTGTATCCTTGGTTTTTCCTGAAATGAAATATTATCAACATGTCAAAACAAAAATCTAGAATGAGTTCGTATCCTTGGTTTTCCTGAAATGAAATATTATCAACTGTTCAAAAAAGAGTCAGTAAAGAAATAAGCGTTTGATAGTTTCCTGTTCTGTCTAAGGCAATCATCATATGGCTGGACTTTATCTAAAAACTTTATTGAGAGTATTTTTAATAATCCCTAATATATCTAGTTTTTTCTATTTATTGGGGTGTGAAGAATTCAATGAAACAAAACCATTGTTTGCTTCTATGCCCAAATAAATAGAAACCACTAAAAAACTTTCCTTCGTTCCTCCTGCAATCTAGCCTGTTTCGTTTTCAAAAGCCCACCCTCTATATATTAGTAATGTTATTTTATTACCTATGAAAGGGCATTTTATTTCCACCAACTTGACAGGAACATTATTATTTATAACCACAGCATCTGGAGAAAATCCAAGCCATAAAAATTTCTTCGAAATGATAAGGCCTAGATCCTCCATGACTTCCTCTTCTTCTTTGATGCTCTCTATGTACGCTTGAAGTGCATTTTTCTCTTCATCTCTACCATGCTGCACATACTCATTATTGAACGCTTTTGGGAAAAAACATTGCCTACTTTTTCTCCTCCAACACTCCTCATCATTCTCCATTCCGTAGGTGAAAATGGAATAGCAGTCACTCCCTAAAAAAAATTATAATTAAAAAAGTACAATACATAAAACAATTGCATGCCTCATAAGAAGTAGGTAATAGAATGGCATACTGTCACTAAATTTCTAACTTGAACAAAATATTATATACAAGAGCTGAGGAATCAGTGTCAAACAAAAGTAAAAAACTTCACCTACCAGTAATTCTGAATTGCCTAAATTTATGCCAATCAACAGAGTTTTGCTTCGACATAAAGGCTTGTAGTAAATCACATTTTTCAATGGCTTTCCATTTATTCAAGCAGCATGCCTCCAACTTGAATTTTTCCACAGAGACATCTTTGGATAGCTCGTTCAAAAACTCGGATGACTCGCAATGAATTAAAATTCTATTTATCCTTGGTTTTTCAATAGCACTGCTGGTGGAAGGCAGGCATAGTTTTTTCGGCCTTCCTGAACTGGAAAATTATTCAGTACCTCCTCTCAAATGAATGTAAATTCTACATACCAATGTTTAGCCAAGCTACTGTCTGGTACACATTCCATGCCTCGCTTTAAACAATTCTTCACTTCCTCTTCCGTCAGATCTCTTACTGCTTTCAACCTGCTCTTAGTTTTTTTCAAACATGAATAATAAGCAATTGGTTCTGGCTTGTACATTTCTTTGGCTTGAAATTTTGCCTTTTTCCAATAGCATTCAACATCAGTTGATGAAAGCATCTCAAGAGAGCTAATATCCATCCTGAAACAGAAAGAAAAAAACGCCAGAGACAAAACTAAACAATAAATTTGAATTTCGGTATCATCAAAATTGCCAGGGCTCGATACTTCGCCTCTATTATTAAGTAGTAAATACAACCTTGAACAGTTCAGGAGCAGTGCTGAAATATGCTTGCACATTCCAGACAAACCTGCTTTGCATGTACATTTCATCTCTTGAATTTTCACGTCATCCACACCATCCATTGACAAAATTCCCTCAATTTGATGGGGCTGTCCTTGTAAAGCCGATGTTTGTAGGCAGAGTCCCGCAATGTTAATCTTGTCCTTTGTAATTGATTTCTTCCCACAAAGAATCAAATGATTTGCATGCAACACTTGCTCACCCTCTACAATACATCGACTATCGGGTGTTGCATGCAAATACTTGAAAATTTCACCTAATTTGAGATACATGATCTGAAAAACTAAAAATCAAATAGTTAGTTATTACCTCAACCTTTCACTTTTCAAAATATAACCAAAAGAATAGTATTAGAGAGATACTTACAATAAAACTCAGTATGAAAAAGCTCTCGAATGAAAAATATATTTAATACACACTATAATTATAATTATAATTATAGCAAATCTCCAAAACACGTACAAATATCACTTCTAACTCCTGTCTTCCACTAATGTAAACATAAATGAATACTCGTTTCGGGAACAGCTGATGCGGCGATTGCAGCGCCGCGATCGGTAATTATTTGTCCAATAACTTTATAATCTATTTACATTTAACCAGTTTATACTCACAAGCATGGCTAGCAATTTAAACTGAGCGCTGAAGTGCGTATAAATTAACTGATGAGCCGACGTTCTATGACAATTGTCAAAGTATGATGAATGGCACGATAGTAATCACTGATTAGCGCAACGCTAAAAATAGTGAGAATTGTCTAAATTTTTGTGCTTTCTGTAAGGTTTTCGTTGATAACTTTCTGTGTATAATCAGAACGGCATAGAATTCTGAACTCTACTACGCGACTGAATGCAGGGGATACGTGCTGACTGGCACGCGGGGGGGAAGGAGGTGCGAGGAGGACGAAAATACGCTGTGCTATGGTCGTTTTGTGGAGGGGCACATCTAGCGCAAGCGAACCAAACTGGAACCACTTGGAACCACGAAAAGTGGGGATGGCATGAAACTCAGCGAAACTTCCTTTGTGTCCTCGGCGATGTAATTCTCACACAACGGACTATGCGGATGTGAAACTGTATGGCGTTGCCTGGCAACAGCAGTTAGTACTTGGACTTAGTTCAGAGAGGGGCGGGAGGGGAGGTGATTTATGTTCTTTATCGCCGTTTCAGGTTTTGAAATGATAATGTTCATTAGCATTTTTATGGTATAGGTTTATCGCTCGCCGTTATCTATGTTTTATACTTACATTTTGTAATAATAATAACTTTATATTGTTCGTATGTTATATAGTATACATTATAGAATGGAAATGTGAACTAAAAGAACCTATTGACTATAGTGATCCCCATTTTATTCATATGTAGTGAATCATCGAAATAATTATCAATTTTATGTTATGTTGAAGTACGCACAGATAGGCTCATTTTTATTATCATTATTATGTATGGAGGAAATGTATGCGTCACTATCATGGAATTATTATGGTTCAATTTCACGTCCACCGGAAGTGAAACGTTGGTTCGGTATCCTTTAATCGCTCACAGCTGCCACAACATATCATAAATTCAAGCATACAATTCACCGATCGATAAGGCAACCACTCCAAACCCGAGATAACTAACCGTAATTCTAAACTTATTTCTACTTCAACGTATAACTGATAAATTATCGTGTTTTCTGTTGTTTCAAGGTTATTAAATAGTGATTATATGAAAATGTATTCATGGGACGTATTTTGAAGTGTCATATATTGTAATATCACAGATTATTATTATTATGTAGTAAATTTCCCCCTTCTATTGTTCACGGGCCAGATAGCAGTATAATAAAAACACAATAGGTTTTTTTCTTTTGTTCAGAATGAAAGTAAGTTCAGTTGACTGAACTTCACTAATGGTATGAAAAGGAAAGGACAGTACTTTTGAACTTGAAACAATATCACAGAATAATATTATTATATGGTAATTCGCCCCTTCTATTGTTCACGGCCAGATAGCAATATAATAAAAACACAAAGAGTTTTTTCTTTTGTTCAGAAACGAAAGTAAATTCAGTCAACCTAGGTACCAAGGTTGACTCAACTTCAATAATGGTATGAAAGGACAGCACTTTTTGAACGTAAAACAATGCATGGAAATTTTCTGTTGTAAGCATGTCGCTTTATTCCAATTTTATAGTTTTCTTCAGTTTATTATTTCCCTCCTCAACATTTCAATCTACGTATAGTCCGTTCACGAAAGGTTGAGAGAACATAGTAGGCGTTTCTTTATTTATCTGAAGTTGGCAGTTGCTGCTGTCCTAACGTAAAATGAGGTCAACGTTGTCGAATTTACACTGCTTCCTCCGACGAGCTTGCGAGTTATAGAGAACTCTATGCATTATTGACAACATTGCTTATCAATCTGACAAGAAAATGAACACCATAACCTAAAATTTAATATATGTACACAGTGAAATATGCAAATTGTCATGGCCAACCGACGGCTCAACCTTTCGTGAACGGAGTATATATGACCTAGATTCTAATAAATGTGAAAATTATTTGTTGTGTTGAATGTAGAAATTTTTGGAATCAAAAAGTCATATTTTTAGATTAGCTGATCGAAAATCAGATGATTTTACATTGTTTACTTTGCGAATGTTTATTTGTTCATTATGTATGTTTGATGAGGGCGCTAAATGCATTTTTCTGCACAAAGATTTCACACTTGGAAATCAATAAAAGAAATAGAAGTGGAATTGGCGATTTGTGAACATTTTCCTAAATTCAAATTCGTTTGTATATTGCTTCAAATATAACTCTGAAAGGAATTGATAACATAATGAAGTTATTGTTTATAAAACATAATTCATTATTGTTTCTTTGAGGAATAACTGTTGATACACCACTACCTTTTTCTTAAGAAATGTGTAATATCATCGAACAAATTTATTATTGTACGAGTACATATTATCAACATACGATATAGTACGAGAATTGCAAATTATGTGTTTTTAAAGACGAATTATATTGCAGAAGATGGTAATAATAATTAAAATTAATTTCCTGAAACTCTTGATTACGTGTCTGATGCTTTCAATCGAAATATATTTCTCGATTATTCATTTGAGGTGCTGTCAGGAGAAACTAGAAATATTCAGTGTTTTATGGATTTGGATGGTGTTTTAATGATCTCTAACTTGTTTTAAGAGATGTTTCACTTCCCTAATGAAAACTGGACTTGATAACATGATGACTCAAGCAATTAAATTCCCATTCAACTGATATCCAATGGTTAATTTCTTCTTCGAGATTATGTTTTTCCGAATATGAATATTATCATTATAACGAAAATTTATAATGAGAATTCAATCTGTATATATTAAAGTTCCAATAATAGATAATTTAGTCATTGAAATATTCATTAATTTACAATATAACTCAATAATAATGCCAGTAAAAGAAGAGTTTACAATAAACATAAGTAAATACAGAAATTCTGGATATTGAAACAACGGATTATTAGTTATTCGTTCATACTGAATAGGATTGAATGTATTTCAATTTTTTCGGAGAGATATGAATATGTATGTCTAAGTATACTTCCTTTTGGTACTCTATTCTCAATTAATGTAAGAAGTAGAGTCTACTTCTGAATTTTTATAAGTAATCTCAGAGAGAGATTGCTATTGAGTCTATTTATGATATCAGACTTTCATTGTTTCCAGTATGTCTTTAGCGATTCATATTATATGACTTTTGTAAACAGGCTGAGTTCACAGTTTTAAGAAAGGGTGATATTGATAATATCAGTGTTGTCTTCATTGAAACAGATTTCTTTAGGTTATTACCTTGAAATAACATTCGAAGAAACGTAAACTGAGACGGAAAAATCAAAAGTAAGCAATTATAAATATGTAAATCACTTTTGCGCCACAAACTACACTCAAGTTTAAGACCCAGTTCACCACTTACTGATAGCTATCTGACAGATATCGTTGAAATAAACTCATCTCCATTTATTATATCGAAAATTTTAAGATTTTTTATATGTAATATCATGAAGTTCATAAAAAGGAGAGAAATATTTTCCCCACAGAAAAATGTGAAAGGCTTCAAGTTTGATAATAGAGAATAGAGATATATTCACCAAACTATCATTGATATCTGCTTGATAGCTATCACTGATAGGCTGTCAATAACTTTATCACAAAAATGCTCACTTTGTCTTATACAAATAATTGGAAATGTATATGCATGATGTTCCAAAAATATTATAATATCTATTATATTATGTGACATATTTCGGAAAGAAAAAAGTGTGTATCGAACAAATCTGCTGTAGCTGTAGTTTCGCACCACTGTTATTGTATCGATTGAAATATAATCTGGGAGGATTCTTTTTACAGGGATGATTAAAAGAAATTAATCAAGATAAAATGCTCCTGCGAAAAACTTTGCACTAATTTGTCAGGAGCAAATTGGTATTAAAAAAATTGTTGCCTAACAGTAAAACTAAAAAGGAAATAATGAAAAGGATAATGTAACGTTTCGGTGTCTATATCAGACATCTTCTTCAGAAAAACTTGTAAAATCTTCGGAATTGTATTTTTTTTCGTTTGCAGTCTAATTAAAAGTTTTTAATTATTCCTGTTTTAGAGACTAGGAGTGAAAACCTAAAAGTTTTTTAGAAACTGTTAATTTTGTTGATTCCTTCGATTTCATCTTCAATTTTCAATTTAAGTTTAGGAAACGTGAACAAAATAGCATCATAGCTAACTTTTAATTCATTGCATGTTGCCTCAAATATCGTCAAACATTTGCTGACACACCGGCATGAAATATTTTTCCCATCAACTTTATTAAATCTTGCGTGTCAAGAGTAAAGTTCGAGAACGTCCAGCTAAGGAAACGTCAGCAGGAGAAAACCAGAACAGGGTTCTCTCTTCCTATGCTTGCTTCAAGGGGGCCTGCCAGTTTGGTGCGACTAACGAACATTCTGTCCTTTCCGCTCTCCCTTTAGTCCCTTTTCCCTTTGGGTTTCAATCCCGTCTTCTAAAAGTGAAGTTACGAGCGTTAGGGTTTTGGTCCAAACCGCCCTGAAGTCTGAACTAGGATTAGAGTAAGAGACAGATGACGAGAGGAATGTTTTTACCTGCTGGAAGAAGGTTTATTTTATTACTTTCTGAACCGGTTTTTGTTTGGCCAGGAAGAAATTGTTTTTATCTTCGTAATTTCTACCTGGGAGTAGGTAGTTTTTAAAGTTGGGTGTTGTTGAACCATCGGGTAACAAGATTTGAGGTTTTGGATTCCATAGGATAATTTATTTTGAAACACGATATTTTTTGAACATTATAGAAATAGTAGGTAGTACCTTTGAAATGTACCGAACACGACATAAAACTGAATTGGAATGGGACCTTGTACCCCTCTGTTGAACAGGGACAAATATCATTTCTTTTTTCCGTCGACCTCAAAATGAAAAGTGGGTTTCATGTTAGAAATTGAACGATACTGTATAAGTGCCATGAGCAACCGAACATAAATTATTTAGAGGCAATACGAGTATACAACTCTACAGGAACATTGAAATTTATATTATGTCAAATGTATGTCTTGTGCAAAATGTGAATCAACAAATTAGGATCAATTCATATTGCGGTCGACGGAAAAAATTTATTGTATTAATCTAGCAATTAATGAACTAGTTAAAGTTAATTAAATAATTATCAGACCCTGCCCGACAGAAAATGTAAATTTTTAACATTCGTAGTTTTGTATTGAAAATTTACAAATTGAAACAAATCGGAATCGAAACATACTCATTTCGTCTCTATTGATTGTCTCAGATCAACATATCAAGTGATTTCCTGCGTCAACTACAATGTCATATGAATTGAATTAATCAATGATTAATAAAGCAATACAGTGTTGAATAATGAAATTTGTTGCATGTCCCTTTGTTTTTTCTTTCGTTATCTATTGCTTATGAATAAAAGGCAGAACAATAAACATATGCATTTTAATTGAAGAAGGAGGACAAATGTCAACTGAAATTTGTTCAGCAACTTTGTAATGTTGTCATCTTTTCATATTGAACCACATAGAATAGTTCACTACTTTAATATGCACTGAGAGATACTGAATCGAAACAGGGAAGGTTCTCAAAACAAATCAATCAAACAAGCTCAAACACTTCTAGAAAACTTTTTAGGTTTTCACTCCCAGTCTCTGAAACTGAAATAATTAAAAATTGTTGCCTACAGTAATTATTTTTGTTTCATAGACTGAGAGTGAAAACCTAAGAAAAATTCTAGAAATGCGGAATCCCCCAGATTATATTTCAATCGATAAGCTCAAACACGTCAACTATAATCTCGAAGGGGTCATATTTGACACTGAAGTTTAGACGAAATACATTTCATTTTGCAGAGCTGTGACGCCTGTGACTGCTAAATTCCAATAGCAACATAAGGCAGGTGATACCAATTTGAAAGATATTTTCACAAACATAAAGTCGATCAATCGATTCGTGTTTGAGATATGAGGACTTGAATTATACCTCGCAAATCTTCCATAGATCTGGTTGAGAATGTTCAGTAGTTTAGATTTTTCAATTAACCTAATTATCAATTTTGGCTAGACAAAGAAGATAGAGAGATGCATTTAACGTCTCTCTAAGAAAGACCGCTGTAATGTACCGTTCTCTTACTGCATCAAGTCAAAAACAAGTAGAAAGACTGACTGCATCTTCAAAAGAGAAGGCTCAACAAACCATATCGTTGTCAAAGCGACAAAGGGGGGGGGGGTTTGAACGTTTCCAATCGAAGATTTAGTGTGAAAAACACTTTCCTGGGGGGGGTAATTACCTCAACGTACCCCCACCCCCCGTAAATACTCCCCTGCTCTAAATATGCTGAGTCTTCAAAATACAACTGATCCGAGGGGGTGTATATTCCGACAAAGACCTTCAAGCTGTTTTAACTTTATTTTCGTAATTCTCTCTTCAAAATCACGTACCTACCTAAACTCAGCTAGTAGAAAGGGTGCAATTTGGTAACAGATGGTTTTTTATGACATGCAATAATTGGCATAAACGATACGGCGACACTGAAATATTCAACTACTACTAACTACCTGGTTGTAATATTGGGAAAAAGAACATCTGCAAATTTTTCTTGTAGAATATTCAACAAAATCAGAGATGCCGTAGGAACTTTCTGAATCGATGTTTCTTTCAGAAAATTTTTCCCGAGGGCGCAATTCGAAGTTCCGGGAGGGCCAGTTTATCGGATTATGTGAATTTTTCGATCTTGAAGTTTTACGCCATAACTGGATCTAGGCGCTCCCAGTATTACGACGGGGGGGGTGCACCTGCGGAACTTCGGGGGGCGGCAGTGCCCCTCCCGAAAATATACCTGAAAAGAAACACTGCAGTGAATTCACTGAATTCCGTGGATATACGGAAATTATCGATGTTAGAGAAAAGTCTGTCTAAGGGGATGGGAAGACCATGCCCCCCCCAATGTTGAACGGAGTTGGAGAAATTTCAAAGCAGTTGGCAATGTTTCGATCGCATATGGCAAAATGTTTGTGTCTCTATGGCAGTTGGCAAAATTTTAAAGCAGTTGGAGTTGGACAACCGCCCCTCCCTTTTTTTCTCTCCCCCCGCTTACCACGTTGTTTGTCCCCTCCAAAAAAAATTTCAATTTCACTGGATTTGCCGCCCTTGTGCCGGGCACGCCTTGCACTCCCGCTTACGGCGGGCCTATATGCAAAATAACAATATAGATAACGAAATAACATAAATTTTTTTCTTATAGGACAAGTAGCTGTCTAATTTCTGCTGAAGTTTTCTTTTCGCTGCTTTCCCCCAGTATGGTTTTAGGTTCGTATTTTGAACTACCGCGAAGATTTCTGTTTTGGCACGGTGCCAATAGATTGCGGATAAAGTCTTAAGTGATGGATTTCAAAACATTTTATATGCAAAATAACAAGAAAAGTTAACAAATAATATCTTATTTTTTCTCATAGGACAAGTAGCCGACTAACCACTGCCTTTGTTTTTGCTGACTGCTTTCCCTCAACATTGTTTTAAGTTCGTACTTATGAACTATTGCGAATATTTTCGATTTTGTGGATTAAGTCTCAAGTGTTGTCGCCAATGCTGCCTAAAAAGTATTATCTGGTTGACCATAGGTGTCTACCACATGTTTTTCGTTCGCGCCAGTCTAATATCGAAATATTGGTGAAGTGTTGAGTTGAAGAGTTGGCAGAACATTGCATATGATATGACTGCATATGACTTTGAGTCTTGGATGTTTTTTTCTTATAGGACAACTAGCTGTCTAACCACAGCCAGTTTTTGCTCAATGATTTCCCCAAACATTGTTTTGAGTTAGTTCTTTTGAACTATGCGAATCTTTCCGATTTTGTATGGTGCCAATTGATGACGGATGAAGTCTTGAGTGCTGTCGCCAATACTGCCAGAAAAGTATCATCTGATTGACTCATGGCGTCTAGCACCAGTTTTTCTTTCGCGCCAAGACTAGATCGAAATATTGCGTGGAGTGTCGAGGTGAAGAGTTGGCAGAACAAGGCATATGATACATTGAGTCTTGGATGGTTTTCCATTAAAAGATCTATCAATCTAACAAGGAAAATGTTGGGAATCTGGTAGGAGTGATTAGCCGAAAATACAAACAATTATTCCAACTTTTATATGCAAAATAACAATATAGGTAACGAAATAACATAATTTTTTTTCTTATAGGACAAGTAACTGTGTAACCACTGCTTAAGTTTTCTTCTCGCTGTTTTCCCCCAGTATGGTTTTAAGTTCGTACTTTTGAACTACCGCGAAGATTTCTGTTTTGGCATGGTGCCAATTGATTGCGGATAAAGTCTTGAGTGATGGCGCCAACGCTGCCAAAAATGTATCAACTGATTGACTCTTGGCGTCTAGCACCTGTTCATCATTCTCGCCATGTTGAATATCGAAATTTTTGCGTGGATTGTCGAGGTGAAGAGTTCGCAGAACATTGCACACGATCATTTGAGTCCTGCATGGTTTTCCTCCTCTTTTGAATCGTGTAAAGTGGCAATTGTGAATCGTCGTCCTCCGAAAGTGGCTCCTGAATATCGACTTGCACAGAGCTGTCATATTCCTCTTTAACTTCAACTTCCGGAAGAATGAAACGTGTTCCAACGTTGTCTGCAGTTTGTTCGACGTCGAAATATTTCTTCAGAAACTCCAGTTGGTCAGCGTATTTGTAATGCTTTATCGTTTTCTCACCCTGCTTCTTTTAGATATCGATTTCCGTAGAGATTTTCTGAAGTTGTTCCCTTATGTTGGCCCATCTTGCTTTGCAGGTTGAACCTGTAACAAATAACAAATCGTTTCAGTTCCTCGTGAACCTTTGGCACCCTTTGATAATCAATATCTGTCATTCTCGCTAATATGAGCAAGGTATACCTTAACAGTAATATTCATTTTTGCTAGTTGTATTCAACGTTTCGGCTGGCCGTCGTCAGGAAAACACTTAAAAGAAAGTTTCAAGCGTGCCTATCAGATCATAAGAGAAGGTTTTAATATTAAAAAGATTCACATTATGCAAGGAAACATCTCTTACAAAACAACCATTATTTGACAGAACTGAAATAAAAATTTTAAGTGTCGAAAATATAGGTTCAAAATTTAATTCCTGGGAAATGTATGGAATGAATAAACACGAAAACAGCAATGAACTCGTAAATAAACAAATAGATTTCATTTCACCACTGCATTCAATTTTCACAAAGAATTGAGTGAACGTGATTCTGAGCAACCTGAAATATAGGAAATCTTATGAATGCAATAAGATATCTCATTAGCTGAATAACTTTTTTTCAATCCCGTACCTTCGAAATTAACTGAGAGGTTAAATTTTTTCAACACAGAAAAGCTGAACACATCGTTTGCATAGTATCCGGGGCATTTCATAAGGAGAAATCGGTCTGGACAAAGTACAGTGAATATAGCACGAAAAAATACGAATTTTTCGAAAATGACCTACAGAAATTTGATTTCATGAATCGATAGGGGGTCATAAAAAAATACTAATGCCAGATTTCCGAAGTGACCCCCCTGGTTTTGAGAAATCTAAACACATTTTGAATAGCGTTTTTCTCCGAATCTATGGATTTTAGAGAAAAGTTTATGTAACAAAAATGTGAAATAGGAAAAGTAGGTGGCGCTAAAGTATCAAAAAGTATTTTTTTTACATTTCGTTGAAAATGAATAATTTTTTTGCAGTAATGTAAATGGGAAAGTTGTTCGTCACAAATCATGTACATTTTTATCTGATCAGTTTTTTTGTATAATTTACCGTTACCGAGCTGTAGGCGAAAAGATGCAGCGCAGCATAGTTAACGTTCTCGTAACGGTTTTTAGTGTGGACAAACGACCGGTTTCTAACAACTTTCACAAAAAACTGTTTAGACAAAAAATGTTGATGATTTTATGACAAACAACTTTCCCATTTACATTACTGCAAAAAAAAATATTTTTTTTCAACGAAAATGCCACAAAACCACTTTTTTGATACTTTAGCGTCACCAACTTTTTGTATTCAAGTCAGACGATTTCGCTCTAATGAGATAAAATGTAGATAACAATGTCCTTCGCATTTTTTGTTAAATAAACTTTTCTCTAAAACCATGGATTCCGAGAAAAACGCATTTCAAAACCAGGGGGGGATCACTTCGTAAATCTGGCATTAACATTTGTTTATTTCTCCCTATCGATTTATCAAGTCGAATTTCTGTAAGTCATTTTTTGAAAACTAAATGATATATTTACGTTTACTATACTAACACCCAAGAGGTAACGTCCATAGCTCCTAAGAAGGTTGTCGGTTACATCAACTCACCATTGAAGACCTCCTTGGGTGTCATGAATAAATAGGCTAGAGAACAAAAGATCTACAGTTCCCAGAAGGCTAAAGCGAGAAAAAACTACCTTCTTTCTATTTCTTTTGCCAACATATTATGTATAATATTATATTATGTTATCTTAGCCGAGAA
>CM024241.1:76009724-76050911 GCA_013421045.1 Propylea japonica
TGTAAAGTAATCGAGATAGAGCGTTATAGTTCAGGGGAGCTACCTTGCTGTTTAAGATGGCTACTCCAAATGGAATGGCATACAAATGTTTGTGGCATCGGAAAACTCGATTGCGCCGTAGGAAGGAACCTCATCGGACGTCTTCTGATATAATTAGAGATAATCCGTCTTCACCTCCGCCGTCGAGGTTAGAGAGCGGTTAGGAAACGAAACAGGCTCTTTTTATTTCGAGGTTGGAATGCATAGGATTGGGGGTCATTGTGGCATTAATCGGCAACTTGTTTCATTTTTTGATAGCTTCTGTTTTTTGCTGTATTGATGAAAACTATGAAATGTCTTGAAGGCACCGCTGGAAAATCTGTGGAAACTTAAGTCCGGTGCACATGCTCTGCGAAATAATCAAAACGCAGCGTTACAATTCAAGAAAGCTGCCTAATATAACTACACCAAGTGGGATGCAGATAACTGTCGGATACCCTAGAGCTATCGCGATAACTTTCGAAGATGACGCAATTTAAGGGGCGAAGCTCGCGTCTGCTCTGATAGCTATCGCGATAGGTCTTAGGGTAGCCAAAATCTATTTGCATTCCATCTCCTATTTGGCGTAACACCAGGCCTTAGAATTCAAGGGTGTAGACTGAGATAATTACGCCAAATGGGACCACGTACACGAGACAAGAGAGCTTCAGGATACCCTAGTGCTTAGCGATAGCTTTCTTGCCTGTCTTACGTCACCTCCGATAGCTACAGTTATAGCACTAGGGTATTCTTTGAAGCTTTTTGCCGACCGTTACTTTTTCTTTTGGGCGAAGTCATCTCAAGCAGTTGCCTTTATTCGTTTTGCTTCAAAGGTTCCCAATTAGGTTTTGAAAGGTTGGTGTAAATATACGAGCTACGATGTGTTTGCTATTCATAGAAAATTTATTGGCTTAGGAAATGTGAGCTTCAAATTCAATATTTTTGGAACTTAACTAGTGGATGGAAGTATGGACAATGAGGTCACTTTAAGGGGGGACTTAAGGGTGTAGAACGCCGACGTTTCGTTGTAAAATGAATCGAATCGAAGAGACGGAACTACTCGTGCTTTCATTTTGTAATGATCGGTCACTGCTTGATCATTTATGATTTGGTAGGCTTAACTTTTTTTTGTTGCACACGAAAATCATGAAACTTCAGATTCAATTCTTCATTTTTTTTTCAGGGAGAAGTCTTGCCTCATAACATGTCTGGACGAATCAATACACAGCAATCAGAGTTTGGTATTGCAGAAAGTTACCAGACAAAGCAAACGCAGACGTTACATCTGTTCTGTAGTGAATAGTGAGGGAGGAGAGAGACTCTGAGCAATGAGCTTTTCTTCAGGGGTCCAATGTGAGTTATATACAGAAATTTGAAAATAAGCAATTAATGATATGATTTATCCTCTTATTGTTCTGATAGAAATTTAAGATTAATAAGAAGAGGTTTTTAACGCGTAACATCGCCATAGATATCAAAAAGAACAAGAAGAGAATCGATCGAAATATTAAACTCATACTCGGAGCTAATCTCGTCCTCGTTCAAGGCAAAATACAAGGAAGTGGTATCAGACAGAGCACCCATGGATGTCCATTTCGTCGTTATAAGGACTCATCAGCACAGGATAGCTGTGAATGATACACCGTATTTCTTAGAACTAACAGCGAAATGGCATCTTCTTTGAGTTATAAATATAACGAAGACGCCATCTCTGGACTGAAGACGTACTTTTGCGAAAGCAAGAACGCTTCGGTCAATGCGACAAATGGTAAACATCTCGCTACTTCATTCAAGGTTCATGCTATCGAAGAAGGTTTTCGAATGGACTAGAGATGACGTCTTCGGTATATTTTTATCTTAAAAGAAGATGCCATTCCTGTGTGTTCCAAGAAATACATTATATCATTCGGAGCTATCCTGTACTGATGAGTCCTACTAAGAACGAAATGGCCATCCATAGGTTCTCTGTTTGCTACCACTTCCTTGCATTTCATCTTGAACGAGGACGACAATTAGCTCCAAAGTATGAGTTTAATATTGCTTGGTTTCAATCGATTAATATTATTCTCTGCTTTCACTATTTTAAGATTAGTTTAGGGCTATTTTGAGGTTTCAGCTAAAATTTTTCTCTGGAAAACTGAACTAGAATTTCAGAAGCCAAATACATTATTCATTTCTAGAACTGGAGATACATCCCTTCGAAGGGAGATAATCCATTCAAAACCATACTTTTATGGCTCAGTTTTAGTTTAAAATAACTGTACTGTAGTTTGCGATATGTCGATGTTGCAACAGGAAATCTATAAATATAATAGGAAACATGATCAAAATAGCGGTCAACATCATATACAATGCGGGGACCTTGTTGAATTTATAGTATGTGGCATATCAAAAAGTTTTATTTCTATTTCTCTCGATTCACCTCAAGCGCAGATTCATAACTTTTTCAATTTACTATGAATAAAAGAGGAATATGTTATGTAAGAATTGGAAGTATATATTTCCCACTTAACCAAGAAAATATGCATACTTCAAAACTCCAAGTGTGAAAGTTCAGGAGCACAATTTCCAAACTTATTATTCAAGGAAATAATAAACCAAAACAAACTCTAAGCCAACATTCAACTCACAAACAAAGTTGTTCAAACTTATATAAAGTTGTTTTCATCGGATCAATGTTCATCCACCGGAACATAGAATGTTTAAATATTGGATTTTATTCGACTCAAGGAGATGTTTATTCACTGTGCGGATCCACAGGGGGAATGAGGAGCCAGCATTTCAACTGCGGTGATAAATCACCCATGTGAAGTGGAAAGATGTCGTTTTATGCCCGACAGGTGCAGAGGGATTTGGCAGGTTCATATCGGTGATGGCTGATGCAGGATATAAATAAGAACGAATAATTCGTCCATGATTAATTATTCAAATCGATCTTACGGTTGAATGAATCTTCAGGGTAGCATGGTAATCGAAGGATGGGGAAGTGGTGTGGCTGGGTGATTATAATTCTGTTTCTATTTATTTATTAGTGGCTTTTATCGGAACTGTGCTCGACTTGGCATCATAATTATTAATTTATGGTTGAAATGAATATTATTCATTCACTACATTTTTCGGAATTATTAAGTTATTATAAGAATGAGAAAGTTGGTTTCAATTGTAATGAAGTTCAATTTCATAACTGAGAAATTGATCTTCATTTTAAAATAATTTATCCGAGTTTTCATTTTAAGTTCGTGAATTTTTATTCCGTTCAGAATTAATTCAAAACAATCGAAAAAAACCGAACATTTAGCGATTGATTTTGTTTTTTATACAGAAAACATCGTAGAACCGTCCGCAAGAACAACGCCGATCGCGATAACGCCGTTTTTTGCATATACGTACGATATAAGCCAGTTTGAGATGTTTTTACCGAGGTACTCTCGTGAAAATTTTAACGTTTCTGCGCCTACCTTTTCCACCCCCCTCCGGAAGATTATAAAAGGCGGGGTTTCCCTACATTGTAGTTAGTTCCGAATTATTTCTGCTTTAGACGTATACCTTTTTAGAATTAGTCCGAATTTTTTTCTGCGCTAAACGTTTCTAGATTTTCTAAGCTTCCGAATTTTATCATTTCATTTTGCTTCAAAGTGAGTGCTAGTGCAATTGAATTGTAAGTACCGAGCCGATTTATTGCAGTCCTATTTTTTATTCCTCGTTGAGTTTACCTAAATAGCTGTTCCGTTAGATTCGTAACAATACCTTCCTAGTTTGTCCAGGTGCCCGTAGTTAGTCTGTCCTTCATGGTGTGTAAACTCATGGTCAGACCGAGGGGCTCAAGCGAACCACTGCTATAGTACGTTTGTCCGTATAACCGGTGCCTGTAGTTAGTCTGTCCTTCATGGCGTGTAAAACTCATGGTCAGACCGGAGGACTGATGCAAACCAATGCTATAGTAGGTCAACCGAATACCATTCCTGCTCTGTCCTGCTACTTAGTGGCTGTAGTTAGTCTGTCCTTCATGGCGTGCAAAAACATGGTCAGACCAGAAGGCATAACCGAACCAATGCTGTAGCAAGTTCGACATATCCTGTTAACCCTCTAATTTCACCTGGCCAAACCCAACCTGTTATACGAGAAACAAGCAAAGTGGTAGACTACGTGGTGAATTCTGGGACTGAAAGAATATCGGACAAGTATAACCGTTGTGCACTCTTATCCTGACCCCTTTTATCCCCGTTTTCCTGATATTCTCATATATTTGAATTCACCGTTTAAATTTAACTTACTTTCTATTCTGGCTGACTCGTACCGGGAAAATATTTGTTTCTTATGAAAGTGCTCGCAGTCAGACAAAACTGACCAATCTTTTATTTTGTATTTATTTCACATAGCGCTTATATCACTGTACTTTTGTTAACTATTTTCGCTATCTGAATAAATTGTGTAAATTACTCTATTTCTGAGTTTCTCTGTTATCGCTATTATCTTAGATAACGAAGAACTCTGTCTCTGACTAGCAGCTGCCCTGGTAGGTTGCTATTCTCCCTTATTAGAAAAAGAATAGCTGGCGCTCGAGGTAAGTTTCGCCGAGAAAAACCACGTTTCACAATAAGAGAGTCATTGTTGTGAGTATCAGTTGTTCGCAAAGATTATAGAGTATAGTATAGAAAGATAGGAAACGGCCTTGTATATTCGTTTGTACCAAAAAAACGACTACATTTTTTAGTTTACATTTGACCTACTGATGGCACTGAAGATGAATTTTCTTATGAAATCTGTAATTTTGATTAGAAATAATATAAAGAAAACTGTGAAAAGAATTTACGCAAAAATTCGTATTCCCTCAGGATGTTTCATTCTTATATTTGAAAACCATAATTTGCAATAAAATTCGCTATTTCATGTCTAATATTTTTATTATAAATTTATAGTTGATGATGTCACATAAATATAAGGTATTATCGTAAGGTTCACACATGGAATAAAATGTGAATATGCTCAGTTTGGATTTTGCCTCAATTTGCATTTGCCTCAGCTTAATAGCAGCTGGTTGTCCACCATCAATGCTGGCATTGAGCGAATTCTTGAGACTTTCCTGGTATAGTCGCTTTAACCATTTCATTTTTCGTACAGCATCACTAGCAGCCACTATTTGTGCTTCTGTTGTGGAAATTGCAAAAGATTTTAAACTCTGAGCAAGCCAAAATATAGCTTTATCAGCATACATTCATAAAATACCAGTCGAGCGTCCAGTTTCACCATCTCCTTCATGATGTGCATCACTGAAGTCTTCAAACTCATCTCCTTTGACTGATTTGTAGCTGAGACCAAGATCCATCGTACCTACGGGTAACCAAGGATTGTTGAGAAAATAATAAATGACTAACACGTCAGCGAAAATTCCATTTCAGCACCAGCTTCTCATCTCGTCGCTAAAACGCTAGTAGTAGTAAATATAAATCCAGAAAAGAAAGGCGCGGCAACACTTGTATTTTTCTATGCCAACTGAAATAAGTTCAATGTGGTAACAGCACTCAAACTCTAGATACTACTTATAGAAGCTAAACTTCTGATAATGAAAACCAACTAACAAAAACTGCAATGTAGGAAACCAGGTGAATGCAGTAAAGTTTATTTGAGGGAGGAACAAAAAACGTCCTCTGAATTTTCGAATCAAAGAACATAAAAAAATTACCTCAACGGGGAGATAGTAATTAGTCAAGCTTGTCCAAGATGCTTTGAATGAAGACTACAAGATTTAAAGAGTAGAAAATTGAAGGAAAGCACATAAGAAACTTATGGGGTCATAAAAACTAACGTCAATGCTACACAATGCTCCAAGTTTCCAAAGATTTTCAAGATTCAAATGACTGCCTCGTCAAACGAATATCTTATTCTAGCACTAACTACAACTATAAATTCACAAAGGCAGGCAGCGGCAACAAACTGTACAGGGTCTTCTATAAATGATTGTAACAGCGCAGTTGGCTTTGGATTATGCAAACCACAGAATTCTGTGATCATGCTATGCTCTGATTGGTTAGAGATTGGTATTCTTCAATGCAAAGCCAACTGCGCGCGTGTTACAATCATTTATAAGACCCTGTATTTCTCCATACCTACTGAAATAAGATCATAGTGAAACAGCATTTATAAGGACTACACCAACTTAAATAAAACCTGATAATGAAATCAACTAACCAAAAACCCACATATCAAGAAGTGCCTCGTGAGAACATGAATTAGCTTGTCCAACATGCTTTAAAAATGATCATAAGATTCTTCAGGATGAAGCTTCCATATAAAGAAAAAAAAACTAAACCGAAGAGAATAGAAGAGAAGAAGCATCCATGTCAATAGCTGACAACCCTATCAGTCAACCGTCTCATCTGGACTTCAAGAATAAGACCAGTTTAAAAAAGATCAAATCAATTGTTTTACAAGCACATAAATGTGACCAGTATGGTGCCTTCAACCAGGTGTGAAGAAATTCTTCTGGAGTCTGTTCAACGCTGGATTACACGTCTACCACACTCGTATGTGCGTACAGCCTACAAGGATCTCCATATTTGTTTTACCAAGTTTGGCTGAATGCCGGACTAGGGGGGATTTCTTTTTTACATTCCCAACCCTGCATGGCCATTTCGGTGGAGAGATCCAGGACATGTATTGCCTCAATACTAACAGCTTGCAAGGGCATCGGTATAAACTATCTAAGGAAGCCTTCAAATCGACACCTCGGCAAATGTTTCTCCCTAACAGAGTATTCAGTTCATGGAATAATCTACCAACGGCGATTGTGGAGGCTGTGAACGCTTTTAAAGCCGGGTTTAGACGAAGCGCATCTACTCTCGCACCAGCCTCGCTTCCGCTCCCTCGCATAGTGTAAACATGCTCCTCGCCGTGAGGCCCCTCGTCCTCGGGTTGAGCCATTGCCGGTCGGTTTTCAGTCGCGCATCAAAGAAGCCTCGCTGTGTCGTTTGAACAAGCTTCTGGAACTGGTCGAGTCTCGGACTCTATACGAGGCTGATTACTGCCTCGCCTTCTCATCCTGGCTCGCCCTTCCAGGCGAATCCAGCGCGTCGTGTAAACACTGGCGCGAGGATGAGTTTGGCGCGAGTAGGTGACGAGGTTTGACTCGCGAGTGGGTGCGCTTCGTCTAAACCCGGCTTGAGAACAGGCTAGATGGATGACGTCGAAAATTAATTTTTCATTTTGTTGTTTACCATGTTTTGTGTTCACAGTACTTATAGTTCCTTCAGTTGTTTTATTATTATTGTATTGAGTTGGGTTTATAGATTTAATAATCTCAACCCTTGTCATTATTTAAATAAATAAATATTTGAGAGAACTGATGCTAAATATTTGGACAGATTACGAGTATAAAGTGGTATTTTCATAATTATATCGTCAGAAGGAGTTCAACAAAGGTTTAACGAAATACTTCAAAGGAACTTGAAATGAATATGAAAAAACGAAAGGAATGTCAAACGAAGATTCCATTCGAGCACTAGCTAAAAACTATAAATCCACAAAGACAGGCTCCGGCAACACGTGTATTTTTCCATGCCGACTGAAAATTAAGCGTCGCTTAAAGGCCCATAAACAGTGTGTAGTTTGCGGAGTGGTCAGAACGGATGCTGCTGAATTGGGGTGTAATACGGGCCTCTAAAGTGCCTCTAGTGGTAATCAGGCGGGTTTAATTGCATCTAAAAACAGGCATCCTCTCCAGCAATCTATCAATAATGCAGGACGCACGGAATGGTCGTTAGTAGCCGCAGACAATGTTAGACTGTGCGGTTGCATATGTTGCTATCTGGTTCCTTTCTTGTGTGTAAGATGTTTCTGATGGAATTGAGGTGCAATTTATTGTCTAATAATCATTGTAATTTTTATAAGTAATCTCAACTTTGCTTTTCTGAAACCTACTGCGACCTATAAGCTCTTTTGAGCGAGGAATAGTACAGCTATTTCTTTCTAGGATTATATAACTCATGTGTTTGAAAAACCAATCAAATCCACGAATTTTACGTAGTTACTGCGTATTGATAAGTGAATATACCCTTGACGACGTGAATAATCGTTTTGGTGTTTCACCTCCTGCATATTGTAATCATTTCCATAGTAACGGGCAAGTTCAATGAAATGTCAGTTAATTCTTCAAAATGCAGTGCTTTGGTTTCGTTTCATGTGGTGAAATTGATCAAGAAATTGAAAATGCAACACCAGAAAATACCACAAAAACACATAATTATGTTTGGAAGCAGTTACGGTGTTTTGTGAACATCGAAATTACAAACTTTCTGCTGATATTTCTAATGAAAAAGTAGCAGATATTCTGAAGGATTGGGCATTCAATATGAAACGTGCAGACGGAAAGGAATATAAAGAGAGTACAGTGAAAACCATTTGGAATATTTCTGCTAAACTTTTACAGAAAAAGTTTCATGAAGAGTTCGAAAGAGAAATAAATCCATTTAAAGATGTTATTTCGAGAACGCAAGAAAGGCTCGTGCAGCAAAGAGAAAGAAATTACAAGCAATTCCCGACAGAAAAAAGAGAGCTCAGCCGCTCTTAACGAGAAAGAAATAACCAGAATTATATTAAGTTTGATGAAAATACACCAGATGGTTTGCAGAAAAAATTTTATCAAATTTGTGCTGTGGAATGGCATGGCGTGGTAATGAAGCAGCCTTTTGCTTAACCGACTATTTCAAAAGGAATTCGACAATTATGGTCAATCTACGGGACGTATCGAATACAATCCAATATTCTCTAAAACATTCACAAGGTGGAGAACAACGCACAACTGATTCAAAATGGTTGGCTCCCGAATAAAGAGTTTCCTAACAAGTGCCCAGTACGTCTCTTGGAAAAACTGTTGAGCAAAAAAAACGCCAAATATCACAACCAATCGCCTTTTTTTAACACCTAATATCGATTGGCAGAAAACAGGGAAATGGTTCAAAAATTGCCCTATTGGTTTGAATACATTGAGTAAATGGACACGTACAGCAGCTGAAAGTATCGGAATAGATACGAAAAAAAGGAAAATTACGAATCATTCAAATCGTTCCTCTGCTGTGAGTATCTTGTCGTACTCTGGAGCAAACTTGCAAGAAATTACCAAAATAACAGGCCACTCATCATCTGAATCTCTGAAACCATATTTGAAACTTACTGCAGAACACCATAGAAAAATTATTGAAAAAATGAGAAACATTCCTAATCCATCCACCTCAAGCGTCACCAACAGTACCAACACCAACACTACAAATAATGCTGAAAACAACAATACATCAAATATGTATTATAATAATTGTACTTTCAATATTAATATTAATCAATAAAAACAATAATTAGAATATTATTCGTTATATAATCTTAACGAATACCACTCGAGCATAAACAATATTTTACGATTATTCACCTCTTCACTCGACGTATTTCGCGAAACACCACTCGAGCTGCGCTCTCGTGGTGTTTCGCAAAATACTTCTCGTGACTCGGTGAATAATCGAATATTGTCTATGCTCTTGTGATATTATAAGTGAATATTAACTCCTTCACAAAGGTGATTATTTTCCAAGGAGATTCTGCTCTTATAAAGGGTTTTCCAATGAGAGGTGTTATTTTGAATACCCCTGTCATTTTTCGACATTTGACAAGTAGAAACTACGCCATTAATAAAAATGGAAACGATACACGCTTCAAAAACGCGTTGAAATTATTAAAAATTCACTATAACAATGGTGAAAATTTAGCAGAGACGGTTCGTAAAACTCGAACATTTTGGCTCGTCGTGAAACACCTTGTCGGACCGCCAATAAGAAATTGTGGAAAAATTCGAGCTGTGGGGACAAGTTAGTGAAGTAAAGATTAAATCCCGTGCACGTCGCTCAAGAACAGCCGAGGATATTTCTGCTGTAGTCAAAAGTGTTGAAGAAAATCCAGGTTTTTCAATTGCTCGTCGTTCTTTGGAATTAGGCATTCCACAAACGTCATGAGTACACCGTATTTTGCATAAAGATTCGAGTCTTAAGGCTTATAAAGTTCAGTTAACACAAGAACTCAAGCCTGCCGATCATCAACAACGTCGTGTCTTTGCTGATTGGGTCGTTTAAATGCATGAAAATGATCCGGAATTCCATCGAAAAATCATCTTGAGTGATTTTTTCCACCTCGGTGGCTTCGTCAAAATGCAAAATCGTCTCATCTGCGGCTCGGAAAACTCAAGAGTTATTTTTCAAAAGGTTTTCACTTCAGTCTCTGAAACAGAAATAACTAAAAATTGTTGTTGAAAACCCTCTCTTTCAGCAACGTGTGACTGTTGGAGCGGTTTTGGTACAGCGGTGTCTCTGGACCCTACTTTTTCGAAAATGGGGCTGAAGCAACAGTTACGTTGAATGGATTACGCTATCCAGAGATGATTAATGATTTTTTTATGGCCAAAATTGGATAATATTGATCTGGACAACGTTTACTTTCACAAGACGGTGCCACACAAGCAACGAAACCATTGATCTTTCGCGGGAAAAGTTTCGGACCGTGTTATCTCTCGAAGAGGTCATCACAATTGGCCCGAGATCTTATGATTTGACACCTTGTGACTTCTTCCTTTGGGGCCACGTGAAAGAGAAGGTTTGCGCCAAATCCCACCCTGTAAGATTTAGCTGGTTAACGAACTCATCCTGAAAATTTCAAGTCTCTAGCACAATACCTTCGAAAGTTATTGTGCTGACGGCGGCCGGACGGCCCCACAGACAAAATTGAATTGACCACGAAATTCAAAAAACCACAGACATTTGGGCCAAACGATATAGCACTCATTTAAGTAGAACGAGCCCCCAATAATTAATATTATCTGTAGCCCTGCAGTCTGCATCATTTAGATTTCACCACAACCCAATATATTCAAGTGGATACTTCCGAGAAAACGTCCAAGATCAAACTGCTCAGTATTCAATCACTTTCGAACTCATCATCCCAAATATGCTCTTCCATCTCTTCCTTTCCCATGCACCCGGGCATAAATAAAGAAATATAAAGTTCAACATGGGTAGTTCTCGATCCATATTTGATGCAGCAATTTGTCACCACCGACGTAACATCTGGTTTTCTTTCAATTTATACATTGGCTTCCTGCAAATGGATTTCCGACACTTGCAATTTCCCAGGAAATCGAACAATACGGTATTCTGCTGAATATTTTGAGATGGGCTGAATTCGAATCTTGTATTTTGAGGTTTCGCCTATTTCCCTAATCTATTGTTCATGGATAAAAGGAATTCTCCGGTTCTATCACCCGATCATATTGAAAATATAGTACTTGATTTGATTCAGAATGATCGGGAAATGATATAAGTTGCTTCTGTTGTGAGAATTATAAGGTCATATCGATTTTGGTACTTATTATAGGATGATTCATCTCAACCATGGAGGTTTGTCAATCTAGCTTGACGACAGAAATATGCAATGTCGTATTATTTCATAAATAACTCAATTTCCCAAGATATCTTGGCATGTGAATGATACTCATTATACTCCTTATTATATTCATATACTGTCCTTAACAATTCAAAAAAATGGTGATACTTTTTCTTTAATAACTCAATAAAAACTTATTATTACATTCGGAGGCACAATACTCAGGCCTGATCTCATCAACTAGTGAATCATTCTCCATACAAACTACTTGAAACATCAAACATTGATACTCTCCGTTCACGAAAGGTTGAGCTCTCGGTTGGTTATGGAAATTTGGCATATTCCACTGTGTATATTGTAATTTCAGGTTATATTGTTTATTTTCTTGTCAGATTGATATGCAATGTTGTCAATATTGCATAGAGTTCTCTGATAACACGCAAGCTCGTCGGACGAGGCCGGGTACATTCGGCAACGTTGACTTTATTTTACGTTATGACAGCAAATACTGCCAACTTCAGATAAATAAACAAACGCCTACTATGCGCTCAAACTTTCGTGAACGGACTATAATTTCCAGTGTCCACATCTCAAAATTTTACTTCCAAACTACCAAAGCCACAAGTGAAGAAAGTCGTTATCAGATTGACATTTATGACAAGCAAGTTGCTCGTGTGTAAGCAACATTAAAAGCAGCCAACTTATTTACATAGCCCGACGAACTAGTTTTTCAGCAGTTGACGATGTCAATTGATAAAAATTTGAGGAAATCCCTGAGGAGGAGCTTTTGAGCACTCATTCTTTGGTGAAGCAATAAGACTATTACCTCAAATTTTATATGGGATTTGAGATTGATAAAAAAATATATAAATACAGAATATCAGCACAATCGGAATTATATTCTGGAAATTATTCAGAAATTGAAATATTTAAAAAAAAATAATTAAAAAAATCAATTGTGTGGTTCTGATGATGCGATTCTCACTTTGCATGAACATTCAGTATATTCGTTTTCATTCTCAAAATAAATTTTACTCGAATCGGATATTCTGTTATGGAAATATAAAAATTCGCCCTTCAATATTCGAATAGAATTTTCTATGGTTCTGTTAGCACTATGGCCACAAAATTTTGCATGAAGATTCAGTATATCAATTTTTATTCACAGAAGAAATTTCACTCCAATTCGATGTTCTATTATGGAAATATAAAGATTCGTCTTTCAATATTCTAATTGAATTTTCTATGGTTCTGTTGATACTATGGCCACGAAATTTTAGATGAACATTAAGTATATCGATCCTCATTCACAAAAAAATTCACTCGAATCGGATATCTTTTTATGGAAATATGAAGTTTCTTTTTTTCAATATTCCTATTGAATTTTTTATGGTTCTGTTCACACTATAGCCACAAAAATTTGCATTAGGCTTGCTATGAGCATCTTGCATTTGGCCGTACCGTAACATGGGGATACTTTGAATCCTAGGGTTAATTTGATCAAAAACTTAGTTATTACTTGAAACTATTATAGTGCTGACATCTTTTGTGCACCCTCAAAACTATCAGCTCAGTCGGCAGCCACTGATGGTGTGGTTAGTCAATTAGGACGATTCAGGCGATGAGGAAGAAGCACATGCGTGTGATTAGCTTATTTATTTCTGACGGAACCATTTCGTTGCATTTATTTCATCTGGAAAACTTACCATCTACAACAGTAAGTTATGAATACAGATTGTCACTTTACTTGTATTTTTCCTGTCATGTATTTGGTAGTGCTATTAGTGGACATTCAAATCTGGATTTCAATTGGTTTATATTTTGAGACATATTTCATTTCAGGGGGCAAGTTTGATCAAGACCTGGGGAAACATGGTCAGGTGATCAATGTTGCCCCAACACGTATATCTCGATAAATAAACACAAAAATAACTAGATTGTTGTTATTATTTTTTTCAGAAATGCCTCTCATGCATAAAAGAGTACTCGGAAGTCGGTTGTGCCTCGATTATACCCCTGAAAAATTTGAAGAAGAAGCGGTACAAATAGTTGTTGACGGCACTTTTCAAATAGGAAAAACTTATTGCTGACAATGTATCCGTGATTAAAAGAGAAGATATTGTCGAGATTCAGGCTAGTCCTTCAGAGTAATATGACTCCGATTTCAATTTAAACTATAATTTGAAACTGACATCGCGGTGGTTGAAGTTTGAATATTTTTTTCAATTTCCTTCATTTTTTTTTAACATGTATAAATGGTTTCTTTCTGTATTTGATAGTTTCTGTGCCTTAGTTTAGGTCATTTTATTCTAACGGAATTCATATTCCATAATATTTCAATATATTTTGCGATGAAAGTTTTGTTTAATTTCATAAATATTCCCGCACATTGAAAATTAGCTGGTTATACTTGAGGTATGAACATCTAATTTTTTCTCTACTTCCATTGATCGTTATATTGGGGTAACTTTCGTATTCCGTATAAAATGCAAGTGTGATCAAAGTATCCCCAAAATCAGTATATATTTGATCACTCGGTTTTAATTTTTTCTCAGAAAATCGTTCATTTTTCAGATCTCGTATTTCTAGAATTTATTTGAAGGGTAAAACCGATTATTGTCGTGTTTAAATAATATCTCTATTCGCAAAAAAAAACAATGTTATTCGGTATCGAAGATGAAAACTGATCAAAATATCCCCATGTTACGGGATTTCATTTCGACTGGTTTCCTTTTTTCTGAGATATTGAGGAACAGATTTGAATGGCCATATTTTATGGAACACCCTGTACGATTTGGATGGTTGAAGAACTTAACCGAGCCATTTGGGACCCGAACTCATCCTGAAAATTTCAAGTCTCTAGGACAATCCCTTCGAAAGTTATTGTTCTTACAGACAGACGGGCGGTCGGACGGCCCCACGAACAGAATTTGACCTCGAATTATTCGTCATCAGGGAGTCTAACCCTATCGTTTGAGACCATTTTCGGCTTGAAATTCGAAAATTACAGGCATTTGGGCAATACGATATAGCACTCGTTTAAGTATAACGAGCGCTCGAAAAGCAACACAACAGCCTAAGGAAATCCTTGTCGAGCTACATTCTACGTTAAAATGACAGAAAAAACGCCGAGCTATCAAGAATCTGATAGGTGGTATACATCAGACAGAAGAAATTACCGGCTTCGATACGTCTGCAGTATACCCATTCTCATTATATTACGTATGAAGGAGGCAGACGTCAGAAAAATAAGGAGAATAAAAGTTGTCGGGATGAGGAATTTTATATGTCATCTACGGCATGCGATCGCCACGGGAGGGCAATCGTGCAGCTACACGACAATATCCTCCATCTGCGCGATTATATATCCTGAAAAGTAATTATTAAATGACAAGATCAGGCTGAGTATTGTGCCTCAGAATGAACTAGCAAGTTTCAGTCGGTAATATCTTTTTATTGAGTTATATAAGAAGAGCATTTTCTTTCTTCGGTCTGGAAAGGATTGTTTGAGATGTCTAGACTTGCGGAAAGTATCGACTAGGATAACACGCCCTGTTGCAGTTACGGGAATTGCAATTCGAAGAAAAACAGTCTTCTTGAAATACCAGGATTATTTATCTTTTTGAACGCTCGTTCTACTTGATGATTGCTATATCGTTTCGTCCAAATGTCTGTAATATTCGAATTTTGAACGAATATGGTCTCAAATGATAGGGTTAGACTACCTGATGACGAATTCGTGGTCAAATTCAATTTTGTCCGTGGGGCCGTCAGGCCGTCCGTTAGAACGATAACTTTCGAAGGGATTTACCTAAAGACTTGAAATTATCAGGCTGGCTCGGTTAAGTTCGTTAACCAGCCAAATCGTACGGAGTGTTCTATGAATATGATCATTCAAAATTTTTGTTCCTCAATATCTCAGATAATACGAAACCAACCAGAATGAAATGTTACGGCCAAATGCAAGATGCTGATAACAAGCCTCATGCGAAATTTTGTAGCCATACTGTGAACAGAACCATAGAAAATTCAATTAGAATATTGAAAGAAAAAACTTCATATTTCTATAAAAAGATATCCGATTAGAATGAGATTTTTTCTGTGAATTAGGATCGATATACCCCAATGCAAAAATTTTGTGGCCATAGTATATAGTGTAAACAGAACCATAAAAAATTCAATTGGAATATTGAAAGACGAATATTTATATTTTCATAACAGAATATCCGATTAGAGTGAAATTTATTTTGAAATGAGAACTGATATGCTGAATGTTAATGCGAAATTTCAGGAGGATCGCATCATTAGAACCACAGAATTCAATTGTTTTTATTTATATTTTTTGACATATTTCATTTCTGAATAAGTTTCAGAATATAATTCCGATTGTGCTGAAATTCTGCATTTATATATTTCATATCAATCTCAAATCCATATAAAATTTTGAACTAAAAGTCTTATTGCCCCACCAAAGAACGAGAGTTCAAAAGCTCCAGCTCAGGCCTTGTCTTAAATTTTTTTAAACGAGTTTGGAATAGTTCGAAAGTTTTCAGTGATGAAGTATCCTCCTACTATGAGATTTGTTCAGGTAGCTTTTCTGGAAGATGATATTACATCTAAATACAAGGTGCTTCATTAGTAAATGAACATACGGAAAGCTGAGCTGAAGCTACCCTAGACGAGTCTAAAAACCTATATATGCTAGTTCTTATCAAATTTATAACCGAGATACAGGGTGGTTATGTATTCACCAAAATTTTCAATTTCTCATAACTTTTGAATCAACCAGTAGGTATAGTCGGTTGATATTTGGAACTAATGATTCCCTTCCACAGGTCAATCGATTCATATTTAAATATCCCTAAATTTATGTGCCGTAAATTCGAGATCATCATACTTAGAAGATTTTATGAAGTTCTTATGAACTATGGGTCTCTGAAGCATTGTTTCTGAGATACAGGGTGTTAAATTTTGGAAAAAATTTGATTTCCGGAAATTCCCTTTTAGTAGGTTGTGTGTACTTATCAATCAAAAGTTATTTTTACTTCTGTCCGAATGAATTCACTGTGAAAAAATGGTACGCCATTGCTTTTTATTTTCGTAATCACCACATAATTCACAGTGTGAATGGTATATTGAGTTTTTATCTGCGACGAATGATCTCTGAGATAAAAAATAAAATGCTATCTAAGAGAATTAGAGAACTAACTGAGTCTATCAATTCTTCGATGGGCTTCGAGATGTGAAAACTGAAGGTTAATTCTTTGATGAAAGTCCACATCCCGACAACTTCAATTTTTTTATTTTCCAGTCGTCCGCCTTCTCAATACGTAAAATAATGAGATTACGTAGACTGCAGACGTATCGAGGCAGGTAATCTCTTCTGTCTGATGTAAACTACCTATCAGCATCTTGATAGCTTGGCGTTTTTTTTTGTCATTTAAACGTAAAATTTTGGACGACAGGGATTTTTTTACTATGTTGCTTTTTATCAATTTACATCGTAAACTGTCCATCTGATAGCTACATTCCTCATTTACAGCCTTGATAACTTGGAGGTAGAATTTCAAGATGTGGAGACTGAAAGTTAGTTCCTCGAAGTTTTCGAAATATGGTTCACTCAAATTTATTTCTGTACCTTAGCTATTTCACCTCACCGAGTACTATCTATGTAGATACTTACTCCCGTTTTATGTAAAGGTTTTTCCAATAAGTGGTGTTATTTCGAATAGCCCGCTATTTCGGTAGATGTCACGTTTGAAGCGGTTATTTTTTGGACATTTGACAAGTAGAAACTACGCTATTAATAAGAATGGAACGATACACACTTCAAAGAAACGCATTGAATTATTACAATTAACCAAAAAAGTGTGTGAAAATTTGGCAGAAACGGTTCGTAAAAACTCGAACATTTTTGGGTCGTCGTGAAGCACCTTGTCGCACCGCAATGAATTCGAGCTGCTGGGCAAGTTAGTGATGTGAAGAAAAAAAACCGTGCATGTCACTCGAGAACAGCCAAGAATATTGCTGCTGTAGCCAAAAGTGTTGAAAAAAACCTAGGTTTGTCCAGTCCTCGTCGTTCTTTGGAATTAGGCATTCAACAAACGTCATTACACCGTATTTTGCATAAAGATTTGCGTTTTTAAGGCTCATAAAGTTCAGTTAACACAAGAACTCAACCGATCATCAAACAACGTCGTGTCTTTGCTGATTGGGTCGTGAAATGCCTGAAAATGATCCGGTGATCACAATTGGCCACCGTGATCTTGTGATATAACACCTTGCGACTTCTTTCTTTGGGCCACGTGAAAGAGAAGGTCTACGCCAATAGCACAGCATCGATTCAAGACCTCAAAGATGGAATTCGTGAGGCTATCGAGGACATAAGGCAGCCACTTTGCGATTTGGTTATGGAAAATTTCGTTAAAAGAATATGGCCCTGTAAGCCTAGTCGTGGTGGTCATTTACCTGATGTTATTTTCCACTATAACCGGCATAGATTCTTCTTTATAATGAGATAAACATTCTATGATTTATATTGAAAATTGCATTTTTCATCGAATATCAAAATAACATCTCTTATTGGAAAACACTTATGTTGTGGGAACATTATTTTGTACTACAAGCACAAGGTGGTTTCCAATTTTCTGGATATTGAAAGTACAAGCTTTCAGAGCTTAAAATCTGCGTGGCCATTACAATATGCGTCAGACATCATTCAACTTCCAATTATTTTTAAAGAGGTCAGGTCAATTTTCCAGGAAGTTACCGTTCACGTTTTATTACAATCCTCTCAGTAATGAGGGTTTCATCATAAAACTTGAATGATACCTAACAAACGACTAGATTAACATCATAGTTACATGAGAAATCCCACTTATACCCTATTTCGAAAACATCGTCCTCATGTAGGGTTGCAAATTGCCACAAAGACGTTATCCCATCTACGTGATCAGCATACTGCGAGCTTCAATCATCAAATGGGAAAGGAAGATATAAATATATTTTCATTTTGGGAGAAGGCGAATGCATAACAATTTGCTATATCGGGCCATAATAGAAAATTGAAATGGTAATTGTTGCTCTTTATGGTGATGTAAGGGGCGTGTTTAAATCGTTAGTGAGGGTATCTGGTGGAATCGTGAAGTAACCCGAATGAATCTTTCGGAGTTTTCTGCTTTGGGAAATTTTATAATCTTTCATATTTTTCACTTCTTCGTGAATCTTTTTCTCTGATCTCTGCTCTCTGCTGGATCTCTTGGTTATCAACGCAACAAATCATCATTTCGTATGTTGTTCTACATTTTGGCAAGCATTCACAAGTCGTCCCAAAACTTCACTTGAAAACTTTGATCCTACTGGAAAGTGACTCCCTGCGCTGTCCATGCACTGTTTTCGTTATTCATTATTATTATTGATAGATCATTAAAGGCTGAAGCTTTGCCTTTGAAGCTCAGAATAGAAATACAAAAGAAATACAAGCAGTGCAGTATGAAATAGAAAATCATTAGAAAAAAGTGAAATGAATAAGCACAAAGTGAGCATGAAAGAAAGAACAGTAAGCACAATTTCCCAAACATTGATGAAGATTCAGATGAGGATCATATTTGTAAAAACTTGCTGACTTCTTTTCGCCTATTGTTCAGAGTGGGTACTTTTATCTTTCTTTTTAGTTTGATTTAATCGTCCATTGAGGTCTAATTCATCTGAACATAAAAATGTCAGCCCTACATAGCCAGAGAATTTCAGATTACAGTTGAGAAAAAATCACTAAGCTTCATTGCTTTGAATTTTCCATTTTGTGAATAATTAAAATAGACCGAGCTCTCTCACGTTTCACTGAAGAAATGCACTGAACTCAAAGATGACATTATATTCAGGAAATAACTATTACTTGATGAAAAATCTCTTCTAAAGATATCTTATTTTACATTTTATCGACTCGCAATTGAATTTTTTTCAATTTACCTGGTTGGATGCGATGAAAATAGCTAAAAAAAGTTACGATGTTGAAAATAATTCGTACTCACTCATAGATTAAAAATAGGGTCTCATTCCACTGAGATTCCACTTGCGGTTTTTGTAACTGCGCTACAGCTATAATTTCTTTATCCGAGACATTCTTCGCGCAGGCGCAGGTGTCCTGTACCTAAGTGAACATGAGTTTCCTCCTTTACCCCAATTCTCACTATAAGCTTTCTGAGGCGACAATATCCTGAAAGGAAGCCAGTGAGGAATGTATTTCACTGGTACTGAGATCCAAATACGTTCTGATTTTCCGGGAGCACTTTTTGGAATGATCAATCCCCAGAAGATTCTTCCAGGGTGCTTCTCTTGCAGTTTCTTCCTTTTCCAAAAATTTTTTTCTATAGACGCATTCGCTTCACCACTGTAGGGTTCTGGGCCAATAAGTAGCTGCCTTTCTGGATAGAGTGTTAGCCTCTTCCTTTGCTTTTTCACATTCAATCCTTAACTATTTTTCTTGAAAACTCATAATTCATCCATTCTCAATATTTGTGAATAGTATATTATGAAGTTCAAAAAATGTTTTTTGAATCTTTAACTATAATCTAAAAAGAGATAATCTGATCCCTCATATTTTGTGGCCTTCATTTCGCTTATCTCAATGAAATGACGAGCAAACAAGTTTTCCACTATAGTTTGTGGGGATAAATTTCTGCATGACTGAGGAACTAACGGGCATTATCCAAGCGAAATCACCGCCACGAATCTCGCAGAACCGTGTGAAAATTCGCCCGCTATCATCAGGAAATCATGGAGTGCATATCAGTCTTGCGAGAACGTTCATTACTCCCACGAAATATCACTCGAAATTTCAAAGTCACTACGGGAAATGATAAACGAGGAAAAATAATCAGGCCATTACTTCGGCATTCAATTTGGATATGCAGTAACTGGCGCAGTCCGGACGGATTTCACATACTATCATCAAGATAAATCACCCGGAGAACGTTCCAGGCCGACGTTTTCCAGCTTACCGACGAACACGGCGATAATGAATCTTCTCGGGCGCGATTCAACAGAGCATGATCAATTTAGGGCCGTGTTGTTAGCCCAGTTTTCATATAATCTTCCTAATATACATAGGAAAATTGCGTCGTTCGCCTCCACTCGGCCTCTTTTCTCTGCCTAACTCTTTACTCGACAGACTTTCCTTTTGCCATTTTAATAAATATTTAAATGCACGTAGGTAAAAATGGCGAAAGTTCAAGATGAATGTTCCCAAAGAGCCTTGGACAATTTAGATTTTGACGTCTGCAGTATGTGTCATGTTTTGCCAGGTTTACCAGATGTGCTCCATTCAGGTTCATGTTGTTATTCCAGTTTTAGTCGAATCACCAAAGGGCTATCGTATGCAGGATGCATCAAATTCCACAGAAGCAGATCTGATTTGGCACAAACTGTTATACAACAAAATTATTGCATCTTCAGTTTCCCCTATTAATGAAAAATCATCCCTGCTACATTTTCCAGAGTTGATCACTTCTGGAACGAGCTGCTAGTCCAGTTTTCATATAATCTTCGTAATATGAATGGAAAATTATGTCGTGCCTCCACTCGGCCTCTTTTCTCTAAATATTTATGATGAATGCTCACAAGGAGCCTTGTAGTGTCAAGAGGCTGCAGTATATACTTATCAGATTTCTAGAGGCAGATTTCGATATCAACAAAGATTCATTTGGCATTAAACTGTTATACATATATATATCTATGACTCTATCCTTCTGTTTTACCACCTTTAATAACATTTCAGGCCTACGTTTTCCAGCTTGCCGACGAACACGGCGATAATGAATCTTCTTGGGCGCGATTCAACAAAGCATGATCAATTTAGGGCCGTGTTGTTGGCCCAGTTTTCATATAATCTTTCTAATGTACATAGGAAAGTTGCACCGTTCGCCACCACTCGGCCTCTTTCCTCTACCTACCTCCTAACACTTTTCTTTTGGAAATTTTAATAAATATTTGAATGCACGTACCTACAAATGGAGAGAAAGTTGAAGATAAATATTCCCAAAGAGCTTTAGAAAGGCTAACGATCACAGTGTGTGCTAGGTTTTGCCACATCTTTCCACATTGCTCAATTTAGGTCATTGCTGTTAGTCGGAAGTACCTCATAAATCTTATTGTTATTGTCTTCAAGGTGCATCACCTTCCACAGAAGAAGATCCTGTTTTACACTTTTCAGTAATGTCCAGTTCACTGTTTTCCAGCTTACCGACGAACACTGCGATAATGAATCTTCTTGGGCGTGATACAACAGAGCATAATCAATTTAAGGCCATGTTGTTAGCTTAGTTTTCATATAATCTCCCTAATATATATAGGAAAATTGGGCCGTTCGCCTCCACTCGGCCTCTTTTCTCTACTTACCTTCTAACTCGATCGAATTTTTTTGCCATCTTAATGAATATTTAAATGCACGTACCTACAAATGGGGGAAGTTGAAGATGAATGTTCCAAAAGAACCTTGGAAATTCTAGAGGCTAAAGAATTTCGAATGTGCCAGCCTTGAAGTGTCTAGAGGCTAACATTTGCAGTATGTGTCACGTTTTGTAGAGGCATATTTCGATATCAACAAAGACTACTTTGGCAACAAACTGTGTTAAATCGAAATCTCCTAATCAATTCTTCTTTTTCACTACTATTAAGTAACGTTCCAGGACAATTTTTTTCAGCTTACCGACGAACAGTGCGATACTGAATCTTCTCGGCTGCTATTCAATAAATCCTTCTACCTACCCCCTAACTCTTTTATTTTGCAATTGTAATGAATATTTAATGAACGTTCAAATGGGGAATGTTAAAGATGAATGTAACCAAAGATTCTTGGAAAGTCTAGAGGTTTACGTCTGCAGGGTGTCAGGTTTTGCCAGTTTACCAATATACTCAATTTGTGCGCGTGTTGTAAGCCCAGTTTCATCAAGTACCTTGAATGACTGGAGAGATATCTTCCCCAGGATCACAGGATCACTTTCTACAAAAAGGACCTGGGTGGTGGCACCGTTTATACACTGCTGTACATAAAAATTATTGAATCTACCTTCATTTCCCCATTAATAACAAACCATCCTCGCTTCATTTTCCAAATATGATCACTTTAGAGCTGAGCTGTTAGCACACTTTTTATATACTTCGTCCTTTCAAAATACAAAGAGGAATTGATTTGCATCACCTTTCTAACCTCGGCTTTCCCCATAGACATCGTGCAGTGTATCTCTGGTTCTAAACAGTTGCCATATTCTCGACAAGTGATCTTTCAAAGCGTATACTTCATTGCGCGGTATGCATTTTTGCAGGTAATAGAGGAACTCGCGCAATGAAGTTCATATACGCTTTGAAAGATCACTTGTCCAGAATACGTGGCCAGATCTTGGACTGATCAAAACTGATTTTGGTCACAAACTGAAATCCGTCTCCATGTTCTTCGCCAGTAACAATTCATCTTTACCGCGTTCTCCTCATATGGTCCTGAAGATCATTAAATTTAATTTTATACATTTTTGGGGCGTTCTATAGTAATATTTTCATACTGCAAAAACAGTCTGTCAAGTTGGTTATATAACTCTATTCATTTTCAGATGCACCAACCTGTAAAACAGACAAGATCATTGTAGTTGGAGCTTCAAGAGGAGAGAGCGTGGATATCACTTGTGAGGTCGAAGCTGATCCACCCGCTAAGTCTTACAGATGGAAGTTCAACAATTCAGGAGAAACACTTGATGTGGCTGCAGAGAGATTCTCAGGAACGAGCAACGGTACCGTCAGTATACTGAGGTATACTCCAGTTTCTGAGCTCGACTATGGATCGTTATCTTGCTGGGCGTCCAATGTTGTAGGACACCAGCTCAGCCCGTGTATATTTCAAGTTGTAGCAGCAGGTGAGAAAAATTGTCTTCATACACTCTTCAAATCTATAAAGATGAATACGTATTATGAATATTTCTGTTTTTATTTGTATTTTACCATTCAGCCTAATTCATGATTCGTAGATAAAAAGATCTGCCGTATATCTCCTGATAGGTTGAACTACCAAAATTTAATGTTACCTTCTGCTATTTCTATACCAAGAACGTACTATCAGAAAGATTTTGTTGGGTCTCAACACCAAAACCTGTGGATCTGACGGAATCCCACCGATTGTTCTCAAAAAATGTGCCCGTGAACTGACACCTCTTCTATGCAAGTTGTTTAACCACTCTTACAAATTGGGGATATGTCCGTCCAACTGGAAAGTTGCAAGAGTACATCCAGTCCCCAAAAAAGGCAAAAGACCCTTTCTAGCAACTACAGACCTATGGCACTGCTGTCTATAATTTCAAAAATCATGGAGAAAGCCATCATCTCCAAGGCATTCGAACGAGTCTGGCACCAGGAACTTCTCGCCAAACTTCCATCTTATAGCTTGCCTTCTCTGCTAGTTTTCTCTCAAGCAGATCTCTCCATGTGGTAGTCGATGGGGTTTCATCTGAGTCTCTAATCATAAATGCTGGTGTTCCGCAGGTATCAATTCTAGCACCAACGCTATTTCTACTTCACATAAATGATTTGTTGGGGGCAACTTCATGTCCAGTGCACAGCTTCGCGGATGAAAGTACCCTCCATACCGCCTTCTCTTTCAGGGCTCCAATACCAGCCCGCCAAATCAGAAGTGAACGAGGAAGTAATGTTAACATAAATATGGACTCGGCAACAATTCTAGAATGGGGATCCGATAATTTAGTAGATTTCAATGCTAACGAAACACAAGTATGTCTTCTCTCTAAAGGGCCGATCTTGATATGCCCAACATAAGCTTATCAGGAGTAACCATACCCCTGAAGTCATCCATCTCGATGCTTGGTATTACTATCAGCAATAACCTTTCTTGGGAAAATCACGTGAGATCAATCGCTAAAAGTGCCAGGAGCTATTTCACTTCCAGTCAGAAGGGGAATTCGTCTCGTCAGTGATGCATCGCTTACTTCTCTTGAACACAGTAGAAGAGTCAGCGATCTGTCACAATTCTATCGATATTTTTATGGGCGATGCTGTTCTGAAATATCATCAATCGTTCCTCCTTTGACAGTATCTTCGAGGTTGACCCGTCAACCTGATCTTCACACCCTTATGTGGTCTCTTTAGAGACCTGCAGAACATCCCTTTTCAAAGACTCGTTCATCCAACGAACAGTGAGGCTCTGGAACACATTGCCTAGGGAAATGTACCTCGAGGCATATAGCCTATAGAAATTCAAGAAGAACACCAATTCCTACCTTTTTTCCTTGGTTCTCACGAAATTTTCTGAACATTGCTGGATATCTCCTTTTTTGGGAACCTGAACATAAAAAAATTATCTTCGAGCTGCGAGACAAGTACTACATAGAGTAAACTACTACCAGATTTATGTCTTCCTAGCTTGTCTACCTCCATGCAGAATAGCTACCCATTTTCAGAACCTATTGTGTTGGTTCATTTGAAATGATTCAAACCTACCCGACCTAACTATTTCATCACAGAATACCGATCATGTATTCTAACATGCAATGTATTGATTCATTTGAAATGCCTATAGCTTCATATCCTATGTCGGATGTTTTCAGGAAAACCCTACGGTGTGAGGAACTGCTCTTTGACGAACCAAACAACCAGTTCAGTCGAAGTCTACTGCCTTCCAGGATTCGATGGAGGTCTTCCTCAGTATTTCGTTCTAGAATTATATTCAGGAAATAGCATATCACCTAGATATAACATGACGTCTTACGTGGAGCCTTATTTCTTTCTGGATAATTTGGAACCAGATATCACGTTCCGAATTGTTGTATACTCTGTGAACGCTAAGGGCAGAAGCCAGGGTGTCATTTTGGAAGAGGTAACCTTCAGCGACGCAGAGAAACACATAGGTAAGTGGTGTATACAATATTTCACTTTACACTATATAATATGCAGTGGCAATTCGAATGACGATCACAGTTTAGAAGATTTGGTATATTTTCTTCAAAAATTTTCCTCAATATTTTCCTGGTTTCTTAACGATCGCACCATAAAACTGGAATAAGTCCACAGTCAACACCAGAGCAAGAGTATGAGATTAAAATATCGGTATAATAAATCGATTGTGTATCCAGCTCTTGATTTTTACATAGAATGCGTCACTGCACTCATTCGCTTTGCAAATTGATTTGGTGCAAATGCACGCCTGAATTTGAATCCGAAATCTACCAGAATTCGAAAAGATATTATTTGTGAGATGCTGATCCAGTCCTTCATCTTGTAATAATGCCAATTAAACGTCTCAGTTATCATTTTACCCATTATCCAAATTTTTTAAGTGCAAATTCACGTGTACACTAGATCAGATAAACTTGGAAAATGCAATTGTCACTAGTAACTTTTACCGTCTACAAATGGAAATATTATTTCATCATTCACCTAGTGGATCCAAAATTCACCTGATGCAGATGCACTTTTACGATCGAGTCAGAATCTTGAGTAATTTCCACAATTGTTTCAGTGCAAAAGCCCGTCCATACTAGATCAGACAAACTTCGAAAATGCAAGCGTCACTAGTAACTTTGATCTCCTTCTAATAGGACATATTCTTTTCGGTTTCAGTCAGTGGTTCCATAACGTAATACATAGGTGCAAATGCACGCCTTCATTGTGAATTTGTGGATATTTTAGTTTGGTTTTGTTTGATTTGGGTTTTTTATATTGAGAGAATGATTTCACTTGATGTCAACTTTAGTATATTTGGTTTTTTTTTATAGCCAACTTATATCGAATTATTAAAATATGATATAGATATTAACATAGAGTAAACATCGAGTTTTATATAGAGGCAAATGGCCTACATTCAACACACCTCCTTAAAACACAATGTTTCCTTTAGTAAAAAAAATTATCACTAACCACGATCTCTCCTTCTCTATATTGCTGATCCTTATCAGTGACTAGTTGTTTATCTGCGACAATTAGATTTATTCTTTTTATATCTACCGTCCTCTTTTTTTTTATGCCACTCTTATTTTCTTTTTCTGATAGGAAGGATTCTTTCTGTGGTTTTATTTCCATCTCGTATAAACCATTTTGGACTTTTGTCCTTCTAGAATAGTAATTTCATATTCTAAGACTTTTACACTGGTCTTTGTAAACAGAACATTATTATTGCATGAACAGACACGAGATTCCTGCTGAGTTCTTGTTTGGCAATTCTAACAGTTCCATCATATTCACTTATATTTGTCAGTAGATTTGCTTTATTACACATATGTCCAGTCCTATCACTATCTGCTACCATCATCAAATCTTTATTTTCTTCTGTCATGTGTATTTCAACTTCTTGAGTACGATTTATCTTCCTTCTTTCCATTTCTTCTGTGGTGACATCTTCACATGTATAAAAGGAGATTTTACCATTATTGTTGTCTCTGCCATTATTCTGTCTGCTGAATTTTCCACCTGGTTTGAAAAAACAGTTTTCTTCTTTATGGTTCGTCTTCTTGTATATCGAACAGGCTTTATTTATGTCGTCCTTTTGACAATTGTGCTTGAAATAGAGGCAAATGGCCTACATTCAACATTCATTCGAGCCGGAAACCTGCATTCATCTCCACAATTCTCTTTGGTGCAATGCTCGTCTGCACTGGTAACTTTCATAACATTCTTTCAGCTTCCACTCAGTGTGGTAGGGAACTGAATTGGTGCAAATGCACGTCTACAATAAAACGAATGGTAACATTACTCAGACAAATTTTCACGCTAGAACAGAAGCCAATCATAATATTTCCCAAAGCCAATTACGCTTATATACAGCCAACCCTTCGAAAATAATCTGGCACGATTTCTAATAACCCCTCATAATCCAGGGGAATACTTCACCCCCAACTTTTTATTTATCTCCTCTGCGATTTAATCCAGAAATCAACGCCCCTGTCTTAAATAATCCGGGGCACGGCAGAAGCGGCTAATGACTCCGTCTGGTGTTTCGAACGCGAACAATTCACCGATAAAATAGGCAGACCAGCATAATAGAATAGAAATGAGCTCAAGAAGGCCATTAGTCTAAGCTACGTTACGAACGTGCAAACGAATGTGTCCACAATTCTCTTCCGCAATCCCGCATATTGGCCTCAGTTTTATCGTTTAGGTCTGATCTGGTCCTTTAAGCGGTCCTATATCGGTGGCAATTATCGAACGATTGCGCCCAGGCCGAATTGATTTCGGATTAGCGGTTGGAGAATGGGCCCTCAGACCCGTTAGAATTGTATGGATGAGCCAATCCTGGCTACATCCGTATATTTTCGATTACATATTTGTTGGTAGCCTGTTGTGATATGTCTGCAGCCCGATAGAATACTGGGAATGATGTAGTATTTCGAAATAATGTAGAGAGAGGTTGTGCTGTAACTGTGCAACAATAACAAAAATATAAGCACTTCGCCTCAAATGAATTACAAATATTAATACATTGCAGTTCTAATGATATGTTCTGAGTTATCCTAGAAGAGCAGTTGGTATTTTTCATGTAGCAGCAGAAAATTTTTAGTCTTGGTCTTCTTTTCTGTGAGAATTTGAATGACATAATCAGAAGAAATTTGATAGGTGCATAATTTGGGGTCACAACTTCCCTGATCATTATATCTTCCAAACTTGCGTAGGGGTTACTGAATGATGAGTTGGGGTGAAGCCTAGATTGTAGATTTTTTAAAGGTCGACTTTCTTTTGCGAACTCAAGGTCTATTGTGCCCCCCATCAAAGCTGTTTCCACAACTGCTCTTCAGCTTCCTCTCCAAATGCGCAACTAAAGCGACAATATCCTGTTTGAAACTAGTGCGGAGGCTTAACTCATACCTACTGATATGGAAGGATGCACAATAGATCTTAAGGTCAAGGTGCTCGCAAGGTCGGTTTTGATCTGTCGCCCCTCCTCTAATCTAATCTAATCTAATCTAATCTAATCTAATCTACTGATATGGAAAAACTTTTGGACCTTTTGGTTTCAATGTTCCGAAGGAACTTTTTGAATTGATACTCTCCCGGAAGATTTTTCCAAATTGCTCCTCTTTAATTTCTTTTCTGCAAAAACTCTCCATTATAGGTGCATTTGCCTATATCACAGGAGGGTTCTAGGCCAGCAAGTGGGATTTTTGCTTTCATTATGACTAGTCTGCTATCCTTTTCAGTTCCAGGTCGTGTTCTTTTCATTCTTCCTTCTCCCATAGCATCGAGTTCAAGTTCTTGACGAAGCTCAATTTTTTCTTAAAACATCACTAGGGTGGAGCCATTAGTCTTAGCTACGTGGCCACAAATTCTCTTTCGCATCCCTCAGTTTCAGTCCTTTAAGCGGTCTTATACCGGTGGCAATTCGGGCAATTATCGAACGATTGCTCCCAGACTGAATTGATTTCGGATTAGCGGTTGGAGAATGGGCCCTCAGACCCGTTAGAATTGTATGGATGGGCCAATCTCGGCTACATCCGTATATTTCGATTACATATTTGTTGGATGCCTGTTGTGATATGTCTGCAGCCCGATAGAATACTGGGAATGATGTAGGATTTCGAAATATTGTAGAGAGAGGTTATGCTGTAACTGTGCAACATTAACAAAATATGAGCACTTTGCCTTAAATGAGTTACAAACATTAACACATTACAGTTCTGATGATATGTTCTGAGTTATTCCGCAGTTGGTATTTTTTATGTAGCAGCAGAAAATTTTTAGTCTTGGTCTTCTTCTTTTTCTGTGAGAATTTGAATGGCATAATCAGAAGAAACTTGATAGGTGCATAATTTGGGGTCACAACTTCCCTGATTCATTATATCTTTCAAATTGCGTAGGGATTAGAATAGAATAGAATAGAATATACGTATATTTATTTCAGGAATTATTGTATACACAATAAAAATCGAAATTCGTCAAAATCAAACTTTCAACTTCTACACAATTCAAAAAATTCTGACAATGTATAAGGTTCACATTCAACAATAAATTTATACAAACTCCTCTTGAAAAACTTTACATTGGCTAACATTCTCAATTCATAAGGGAGAGCATTCATAGTTTTATTCCAAAATACAGCGGAGAACACTCGGTCATTGCTAGGGAATGATAAGGATAAAAAAATGGTTCTTTTCTTCTGGTTTGACTAATATTTTTGTATCTTTCAAATACTGTGGATGAAGTTTCATGAGAATTAATACCTTATATACATATAGACCACACAGTGTTAAAATATTGTTCCTGAAATGTCCCCTACATGACTCTCTAAATTTAGTCCTACTACAGTTCTCAACATCGATTTTGTCTTAAAAATACTTGTTCAGATAGTGAGCTTCCTCCCCAAAAAATTATGCCGCAAGCCATCAACGATTGAAAATTAGCAAAATATACAGTCTTCAATGTATGATGATCCACTCTACTCTTGAGTACAAATGTCGAATAGATGACTGCGTTCAGCTTCCTTGTTAGTTGGTCAATATGACAGTTCCATTCTAGGTGTTATCAAGAAAAACGCCCAAGAATTTGGTAGAGGTGGACACCACAACCTGTTCGTTAATATGCTCTGGGATAACGGCAGAAGATCTATGTGTACTGAATACTAACATTCAGTCTTCGCTACATTCAGCACTAAGCGATTGTTTTGCACCAATTGTTTATCTCATCTAAGGTTTTCTGTACTATTTCCACAGTTAGTTCAAAATTAGGAGATCTCAGGCAACATTAGCATCATCTGCAAACAATGAAAGTTCTACTATAATTGTATTGATTATTAAATGATTAGTTTGGGTGAATTCTGGATTGTAGATTTTTGAAAGGTCGACTTTCTTTTGCGAACTCAAGGTCTATTTGTTTCAGCTTCAGCTTGCTCTCCATATGGGCAACTATAGCGAAAATATCCTGCTCGAAGCCAGTGCGCCGAGACATAACTTATACCTACTGATATCGAAAAACTTTTGAACCTTTTGGTTTCAATGTACCAAAGGAACTTTTCGAAATGATACATTCCGAGAAGATTCTTCCAAAGTGCTCATCTTTTAATTTCTCTTCTGCAAAAACTCTTCATTTTAGGTGCATTTGACTACATCACAGAAGGATTCTAGGCCAGTAAGTGGCATTTTTGCTTCCATTATGGCTAGTGTGTTATCCTTTTTAGTTTCAGGTAGTGTTCTTTCCATTCTTCCTTCTGCCGTAGCATCGAGTTTAGGTTCTTCCCGGAGCTCAATTTTTTCATCAAAACATCACTAGGGTGAAGCCATTAGTACTTTACGAACGTACAAACGAATGTGGCCACAATTCCCTTTCGCAATCCCTCAGTTTCAGTCCTTTAAGCGGTCCTATACCGGTGGCAATTCGGCAATTATCGAACGATTGCTCCCAGACTGAATTGATTTCGGATTAACGGTTGAGCCCTCAGACCCGTTAGAATTGCAGGGATGTGTCAATCCCGATTACATATTTGTTGGTTTGCTTGTTGCAGCCCGATAGAATACTGGGAATGATGGAGTATTTCGAAATATTGTAGAGATGGTTTGCTGTACAATAAAATAAGAGCACTCTGGTATTAATGATGAGTTTCGAACATTAGCATATTGCAGTTTGGTAAAATAATAAATTGAAATGTACATAGTAAAAGCTACACTCACTGGCAAAGTAATCGATCAACTGAAAAAAATTGATGAAGTTTGTTTTTTCATAAATAATGTCATTTCAAGTCCCATTCGATCGATTGTAGGTATGTTCATCCTTAATCAATCACTAGTTTTGAATTTCAAGAAAACTAGGCGTACGTCATTTTATACAGGGTGAAACAAAATCTGTTTTTTTTTTACCCTAACTTTAGAACCACTCCTGGTGTGTTCCAGTTGTTCCATCGTGTGATTTTTTTTCATCATCAAGACACATTTTCTCTTTACAATTTATTTTTTCATTTTTAACAACAGCTCAATTTGGTTGTTAAAGATACAGGGTTTTCAGAGCAGTATTTGAACTCCAAAATGTCGCTATGGCTATGAAGATACTTTCACAGATTTAACCTTAAATCTGAACGTAATGAAAATAAACTGAAAACTGAGTGGTACTCTGGTATCATACGTAATAATAATAATAATAATAGCTCTTTATTCTCGATCGCATTCATACAAATATAAATATAATACTATGAAGATGAAATAGAATAGTGTCAAAATAGGAATTACATGGTGGTTATATATAATCATCTAAACTATATGGTTCTAGCTCAATAAGATATTCGAATAATTTTTTTTTGAAACATTTCAAATTTTTTATGGTTTTTATATTTTTGGAAAGCATATTATATATTTTGAGATATCTAATTCCGTCTGCTTTTGAGAGATTGTTAAATTATGTTTGGGATAAATGTAATCGTCATGCCTGTATCGTAGAAAATTTTTTTGTTTTCATATTTTTCAAATAGATGTTCATTGGTCCTAATGAAGAGAACACATTCCTGAATGTAAAGGGCATATATTGTCAATAATTTTATTTTCTTGAAGATACTTCTGCAGGATTCATTATACTTCATGTTGTTGACTATTCTTATTGCCATTTTCTGTAAAATGAACAATGGTTTTATTTTCCTGTTCCATAAAATATTATACCAAATCTTAGTTTTGACTCCATTATTCCATGATAAACCATTTTTAAGTGATTACTGTGGATACTGTAAAAATAGTGTGGTAACCCGTTTTGCACCAACCTCAGTTAGGGATTTTTGTTTTATGTATTTATTATGTTAGCTCTTGATTTCAAAAGAGAATATACATAAATATGTATAATGCCCGACTGCATCAACCGCATGTGGCTAGGATTGCCAGGGAGTATTTAGCACAGGTTGATATCCAAGAAATCAACTGGCCTGCTCGAAGACCAGATTTGAACCCAATTGGGCATATTGGGATGCTCTTGGAAGGAAAATTCTATCTCGCGACAACTCCTGAAAATTTGTAGCTGCTCAGTGTTGCTCTAATTGATTAAAAACCTTAAGAGGACATGCCGAGAAGAATTGCTCCTGTTATCCGCTTCTGGGCGGATAACACGTTCTGGTTTTGACTTAGTTTTCAGTTTATTTCATTAGGTCAGAATTTTAGGTTAAATTTGTTGAAGTACTGTTGTAGCCTTAGCGAAATTTAATGTTTTACTGAAAGCCCTGTATCATCAACAAAAATTAAGATATTATTATAAATGAATAAATATTCAAGAGAAGATTTGTCTTGATGACGGAATAAGAAATCACACGGAGGAACAACTGAAACACACTAGGGTTATTCTGAAGTTAGGGTAAAAAAACAGATTTTGTTTCACACTGTGAAAAATTACGTAAGCCGAGTTTTCTTGAAATTCAAAACTGGTGATTAAGGATGAAACATTCCTACAATTGAAAAAAGTCATTTGAATCGGACTTGAAATAACAAATTCATGAATTAACAAACAATTTTTTAAGGGGATCGATTATTTTGCCGATCAGTGTATTATACAAGGGCGGCACGGAGGGCGGACGTTTTTCAGATGGGCATAACTTTCCCCCAACTGAGGACGAGAGAAGTGGGGAAGGTGCCGTTAGACTCGTGTGTTCCTAGCATTTATTTACCAGTTGTCGTCATGGAGCCTTGGACGGTGGAGCATCGTGTTTTCGCCTATGATAGTTTTCGTCCGAAATAATGAGTCAGTCACGGTCGTGCAGCGTGAGTTTCGTCGCCATTTCCACATTCATCGGAATAGAGCTATTCCCTCTCGAAACACCATCCTTCGGTGGGTTGAATCACTTCGCAGACGTGGTGAACTGATCAACAGAAGACCAAGAGGACCTGTGCGAACAGTTCGAACGCCTGAAAATGTTGAACGCGTTCGACAAGCCATTCTTCGCAGTCCGTCGCGATCTGCTCGGAACATGCTGCTGCACTTCGCCTCAGTGATCGTTCGGTGAGGCGAATTTGCATATGGATCTTCGCTTTCACCCCTACAAATTGGCCATTGTGCAACAGTTACACCCCGGAGATTATGCACAACGAATGAACTTCGCACGTGAGATGGAAGCACTGATCGATCAAAATGAGACCTCATTTTGTTCATGAGTGACGAAGCCCACTTTCACCTCAACGGCATGGTTAAACCGGTTAACTCTGGACGAATTGAAAAGGGCTATTCGCGTGGAAGTTGCCCAAGTTGAGAGAGCGATGTTGGAGAGAGTCTACGCGAACTTCCAAGAGCGCCTCCTGCACTGCATCACCGATTTCGGCCACCACATGCCTGATGTGATTTCCACACTTACGTCTCAATGCTATTTCCTTGAGAATCTGATTCGTCAATAAATGTGTTTTTGAGTAAAAATTAACGCTTTATTATTTTTTTAAAACCATCCATCCTCCGTGCCGCACCCTGTATGTTGGTAGTGGAAGTTGGTATTCTATCATGTTATAGTAGAAAATTTTCAGGCTTGGTCTCTTTCTTCTTCTGTGAGAGACGACAAGACCAGAAGAATTTGATTGGTGGATAATTTGGGTTGAAATCTTCTCTAATTCATTATTTTTTTCAAGTTGCGTTGTGATAAGTAAGTGATTAATTGGAGTCTAGTTTGTAGATTTTCAAGGGCCTCAGACCCGTCAGAATGTATGCAGCCAATCCTGGCTACATCTGTACCTACATATATTTCGATCACATATTTGTTGATTGCTTGTTGTGATATGTTTGCAGCTAGCGGGAATACCGGAATGATGTAGTATATTTCGAAATATTCTAGAGCGAGTTTATGCTGTAACTGTACAACAATAACAAAATAGAAGCATTTTGCCAGTAATGAGTTTCAAACATTAACATATTGTAGTTCGGTTATTGCGGTGAAATAATACATAAATAATACGGTAAAATCCATCATATGTTCCGTGTTTCAAAAGAAATCAGTATTCTGTGAAGTTTCAGTCTTGTTCTTCTCATCGAAAATCGACGATTAGGAATGAGAGGATCAGAAAATTTTTGTTTAATATTACTTTTTCGTAAGATATAGTTTCTGATCATTTCATATCGAAAATCACGGAACTTTGAGCTGAGATGTATTGTCCTCAAAGTTTCCCAATTTTATATTGTTCTGTAATCTCGACATACCGGTCTTTCCACTCTTTCAAAAGCTTCATTCACCTGTTGATCTTAAACAGTGGAATCTATGACAAAAAAATTATTGAAATCATAGACTAACTTAACGGAGAATGTTAGTTTGTCTATGATTGAAATTCATTCATTCACATTCGTCACCGAAAATTAATTCACTTCTCTTTAGGCTCCCCCGTATGGAATAATGAAAAGAGCAGCTAATTTTCTGTCATGATTAGCTATCTCTTTGATATAAGTCGCTATAGATGTCACAAATACAACAAAGACGAAATGAAATTCCATACACCTAATATCTTCAAAGTAGCCGAATACTTGAAGTCTTCTTGGGAGCATCCATCACAGTTGCTAATAACAATACGCAGAACGGGGAAATCAAGAATGAAATTCTGCAACTTCAGCTTAATGAGAGCATATTTCAGAGATCGTCGTAGCGTGAAACAGCATCGCGCGTATATCCGAATTGAATTTTTATTAGGTCGCAATTTTCATTTATTACGCAGACGAAAGATTGGAGTCAGAACGACCTCCTGACAGGCGGGAGCTTGAAGGTGGAAAACAGAAAAAAGGGACGATCTAATGCGAAGGGATATTCATCTACTCGTAGTTACTTCAATTTGGGTGGATTAAACTGAGTGCAGGGGTGGGATGATCGTTTCAGGGCTGAGCAAGGTAGAAGCTACGAAAATACTGCAGCATGTTTATACCTGACATGGATTTATGATATTATGTTCGACCGCGTTCGAAGGAAAAAAACTGCTGTGAGGGTATACAAAAAATATGAAAAACACCTATAAATTTCGAACTATTCAGAGTGGGGAATTCAATACCTAAAACTTATTAAAATATGTTAAATCGACAAAATTTCTTTCGAAACATCTCTAGACAACTTTCAAAAAACTATTCAAATATTGATGACTAGGGGCGTTCGGCAATTACGTCAGAGATGGTAGGACCGCTCTGAACCGTTCGTTTATTACATCCAGATTGGGGGCAGTTCACTTCTGGACCGTTCGGCAAAGAAATCTGAGCCATCGGATGACGATCTTTTCGCTCGGTGTATGTTTTATGTTTTTTTATATTTTTTGTTTTATGTCGGGTTTCCTGATACGACAACCGATAGATTGATAAATTCCCATACTAATCAACACTTTATTCTTCTGTTTTCATTTATTCATTAATTACGTAATAATTCATTAAAATTATTCGATATAGCTATCGTAGTTGTGAACAGCCAGAAGGGGGGTATTGCTTCATCGTTTCTTTTTCATGTAATTAATTAATTATTCAGGATCTTTCGGTGCAACTATCGCCATATTGAACGACCAGAAGGGGATATTGCATTACTCATTTCCTTTACGCCTTATTATTCAATAAAGATTTTTGGGTAGAGCTTCAAAAAGGGCTAAAGTATTGTTAAGATGAGCATGTTTCTCAAAGTAGTGACCTTTGTAATCTAAAAATCTTGAAAGTAGAACAGAGCAGTATGTTATGTGGCAGATGATCTATACTGTTTATTTATTCACAGATATTACAGATGAATCTGTACGATCTGTGTTCAAGTGCCTGAAAAATTCGTATGATGATAAGCAACATTACATATGTGAAGCAAAGAAAATCCTCACCCATTGACGAATTACTATTATCCCTACAGTTCAAACTCTTGAAACTTTGAAGAGCTATTCACTATATCCAGTCATAATATCATTCGAAGGAGTCCTTAGACTTTACTCATTCAGTGGTGGTACGATAAAAAAAAGTTTTCCAGTCAATCCAAAACTAAAAGAAATATGAAGAGTTTAAACACTAGTCATTAAGGGAGTACCAACACCTCTGACTTGCCCAGAACCTTTCTGTGGTATACGCAAATTCATTTATAAGGAGAAGTTTTTGCACAAGGAAGGCAGTAGAACAGACATTCTGAAATGGATCATTACAAAAAGTTCCTTCGGAACAATAAGACTGCAAGATCCAAAATGTAATTGTTACAACTCCTCACAAACTATCTGACAGGACATTGTCGTCCTCGGAAGCATATGATGAGAATTAGAGCAACAGAAACTGGTATAGATTATGTGAGGAAGATTAGGAAAATTCGTTCACTCAGTTTCAAAATGGCTCGCCGTTGAAAGCCTAATAAGAGAAGTCTTGAACAGGAGAATTTCGCAGTCCATTGCACATCGAATCAACAAGACGTGTACTGATCTTTAGACATTCGGGATCATCCATACCGATTGCAGACACCTCTCTATGGAAACGGAAAACCACAAGATATGAATCCCGCAAACCAGACAAAGTAAGATTGATCAGAAGCCCAACTGTATGTCCCAGCTTGTATACAAAATGTTGAATATCACTTTAATTTAAAGAATATTCTCCTAAATAGACTATGGCTCGATCAATCTTCTTTCACAAAAGTTGAAAATTTGAGCGATGCATTCAAGCTTCTGAACCTGAAGTATCATTCGAAAACAATAAACAAACATGAGGCTGTCCAGAAACAATTATCGTAGTCCATTGCACATCGAATCAACAAAAAAGCTAAAAAATCTGCAGATGTTTCAGGCTAAACCTGAAGTGTCATTCAGAAACAATGAACAAACTTAATACAATCAGAAACGATCATCGCAGTCCATTGCACATCGAATCAACAAAACGTGTTCTGACCTCTAGACATTCGGGATCATCCATAACGATCGCAGACACCTCTCTATGGGAACGGAAAAACCCCAAGGTATGAATCCGGCAAACCAGACAAAGTAAGATTGATCACTCCGGCGGATTTATTTATCTGCAAATTAATACAGCTACCGTTCCTTGAAATCCTCCCGGGTCACGCTGGCAAGGTGTGTTGTCCTTGTCCTTATTGAATTCCCCCTATCCCAGGCCATTTTGAGATTGCTGTGATTGGATTGCCCACTATCTGTTATTTCATCCGAGAGTGACGTTTTATTTCCCGTCTTATCGCATCGGCTATTTTGATTTGAGGGTTTTATTGTATTTATCTAGCTGGAATCTGGACGAGAGTGGACTGCAAGGATGTGTCAAGGCAACGACTGGAATACTAAGGGTTCGGACAACGAGTTTGGAACAAAAATGAAAACTGAAATTTTCAGTGGCTTCACGTTCTGGGTAAACACGATGAAGCTTGATGGGGAAAATGAGTTCAGAATGTCCTCTCAACGAAGTTGGGGAAATGAGGTACAATATAAAGGCTGTTCCCAAGAGATACAGCAATATTTGAACAGGGTAATCGTCAATTGATTTCATGAATAGGGATTTAAAAACCGAACGCATCATGAGCATAGTTTCTAATATTTATATTCATCTCTCTGGAATCTGGACGAGAGTAGACAGCAAGGATATGTCAAGGAAACGACTGAAATGCTAAAGTTTTCGGTTTGGAGCAAAACTGAAAACTGAAATTTTCTGTGGATTCAGGTTATTGAGTAAACATCATGATGGATAAATGGATTCGAAATGTCTTCTCCACGAAGTTAAGCAAATGTGGTACAATATGAAGACTGTTCGCAAAAGATACAACAATCTTCGAACTGGTTAATCGCTAAGTGATTCAATGAATAGGGGTTCCAAAACCGAACGCTTCAATAAGCATAGTTTCCAAGATTCATATTCACCTCTCTGTGATCTGGACAGAGTATACAGCAAGGATGTGTCAAGGAAACGACTGACATACTAAAGTGTTCAGACAACGACTTTGGATAAAATGAAAACTGAAATTTTCAGTGGCTTCACGTTCTTGGGTAAACTCGATGAAGCTTGATGGGAAAATAAGTTCAGAATGTCCTCTCAACGAAGTTGAGGAAATGAGGTACAATATAAAGGCTGTTCATAAGAGATACAGCAATATTTGCACATGGTAATGGTCAATTGATTTCATGAATATGGATTTCAAAACCGAACGCTTCAATAAGCATAGTTACCTCTCTGTAATCTGGATAGAGTATACAGCAAGGGTGTGTCAAGGAAACGACTGACATACTAAAGTGTTCAGACAACGACTTTGGAATAAAAATGAAAACTGAAATTTTCTGTGGCTTCACGTTTTTGAGTGAACATATTGATAGTTGAGAAATAAATGAGTTCGAAATATCCTCTCAACGAAGTTGAGGAAATGTGGTACAATATAAAGACTGTTTGCAAAAGATTCAACCATATTTGAACAGGTTAATCGCCAATTGATATCATGAATAGGTATTCCAAAATCGAACGTTTCAATAAGTATAGTTTCTCAGATTCATATTCACCTCACTGGCATCTGGACGATAGCAGACTGCAAGGATGTGTCAAGGCAACGACTGGAATACTTAAGGATTCGTATAATCTACGAGATTAGAGCAAAAATGAAACAGAAATTTTTAATGGCTTCGCGTTCTTAGTAAACATAATGAAGGCTGATAGATAAATAGGTTCAAAATGTCCTCTAAACGCAGTTCCGGAAATAAGCTACAATAAAGGGCTGTTCCCAAAAGATACGCCAATATTCGAATACTGTTTCCATAACCAAATTACCCAAGAACACATAGTTTATAGGATACGGGGTGAAATGATGTTTGTGATGTGTTGGGAGAACAAACCTACCTTTAGTAATCAGATCATTTTTGATGACCTCATCAATGCTAAACTTTCTTTAGTCACCAAATAATTCTTGATGACCTCAGGAATGCTCTTCAATCCCATGCAGTGGTGAACATCAGTGTCTTGAAATCGCTGAGATTCAGATCAGCTCCGGAAAAACGGCAGTCAAGTTCGTCAATGAATCAATGTGAAAATGGCGTAGCTCAGTGTAGAGTCTTGAATAAGAAAACGCAGAAATAAATTCGAAAGAGCTAGACGAGATAGATAATTATATTCAATATGTTATTAATTTTTTTCATCCTTCAAATATTGTATGGAATTATTTCATGATATTTAGATGCAAATAAATTTCTTAACTTAGGGACTAGTTCGATGATTGTCACAGTGATCTTTGTGATTTGTTGTGAAACCAAATAATTCTAGATACTTTTCAATCCCATGCAGTGAAAAACATCTGTGTCTTAAAATCACTGAAATTCGTATCAGCTCCTGAAAAACGTCAGCCCTCATCGACAGGCATCTTCAATTTCTAACGGGACTCAATTTCACCACCACCATCACACAAATGAGCTAATCCTGACTAATAATACAAGAGGGGCGATTTGTCAGTTTGCCTGTAGAGTTTCCCTAATAAGAAAATTCCAGTGGAAAGAGAAACGGATATTAAAGTGCGCTCACTGTCCAGGCGTTTCCTCGTCGAACCTCAGAGTAGAGGGGGTATATGGCCTCTAACGTCTGTTTTACAATTTTATTATCACTTTTTCGCGATTATGTCTCACCAGCAGCCCTAGGAATGTTAATGTCAACTGTTTGCGCAAGAAATTCTTTTCTCGTTTTCTCTATTTCCGTCGGAATATTTCGTTAGCGGTTCGATGGAGCTTGAACATGATGGTTATTCTTGGAGAGGATTTCTTCATGCTCGAGTTGTTGATGATGAAATTTGTTTTGATAGCCGCTCGCTGGTTTTCTGATTTGATGTTGTAGGTAGAATAAATGGGTTGTTCATTTTTTATGAAGGGAGGTACTGACTGAAGCGAGCGCTTGTTCTTATACTCGTTTACACTAGGTGCCTATGGAGTGATTTATCACAGAGATTGACTTGTTTTTCTGAATTTGGCAGACTTCATCTTTATATACTGAATGAAACTCCAAGAGGTATAACTTATCCATTCTTTTCGGAGACGTAGATATCAAAGATGTTTGTGGATGGTACTATTCAGAGCTGAGGACAATGGAAATTGATGTGTCCCAAGAATACACATCAAGACCTGCACTTCTTCATAAATTTATAGTTTTCTTGGATATGTATCGTTTATGAATGATATCACTAGCGGTCCTGGAGGGGTTCATCACAAAAGACTCCATATGAATCATGAAGGACTCAACTTGAGCTGCGTTCTTCATTATCTTTTAGTTTCTTAAGAAACGGATGCCAGGAAAACAATACGGCAGATTCCATAAATTTGTTTGGATTGAACGGTTACTCATACAGATCAACTATGCCTAATCTTAGCATGAATATTTCATAAATATCAACACCAATTACTGGAATCTTGAGATTCTCAACAATAATCGAAAGAATATTTTTCAAGTTCACCAAGTCACATGAATTGAGTAACTGGAAACATTTTGCTATTTCGATCAAAATCACATCCAGAAATGGGTATCCATTATCTGAGAGGGCTTCAAAAGGGCTTTGATTCGCATTTTACTTACAATTATCCTGTCTAAGACATTCTTTATGCAGGTTGACAACGGCGATTCAGTCTGTAACTAATGAACAGGAGTTTCCTTCTCCTCCCACATCACACAGAATCTGCACTGTTCTGTTTCTGTTGTGCCAATTCTCATCATATGCTTCTTAAGGCGACAATGTCCAGTCAGAAAGCTAGTATACGTAAGTTATTCTTACTGAGATCTAAATACTTTTTGGACCTTGAAGTTTCAAAATTCCGTAGGACCTTTTTGGAATGATTCAATACGGATAATTTCTGTCTTAGTGCTAGTCTTTCAGTTTTTTCCTTTTCC
>CM024241.1:76051011-76121685 GCA_013421045.1 Propylea japonica
AACATACGCGTATATTGCACGGCATCTGGAAAAGTACAGATCGTTTTCGCGGTTTGTGGGATATTTTTGGATGATTTTTCGTAAATGTTGGTGCTTTTGTTATGGTTTGTGGAAAATCGCGATGAATTGTGAGTAGACGCTTTTCATTGTTACCAAGGATTATGAAATTTGTCGATATTACCCGGGATTACATTGATTTGTTTATATTCATTTCCTAATAAGGTCGATATTTGCTTGCGGTGTTCTGGCATATGTGCCTCTGGCATGTGATAACGCTTGAAGTGAAGCATTCCACTCACTTCACGATTTGTATATCATTGATGACTGATCCTTTGTCTTCTGCCCTACTGTTATACTACCCTCCATGCCCTAGACCTTCCTGTTTTTTGTCTAAAAGAAAAGTCTCCCTGGTCGGTCTCAGTGGAGTGAAGGGTGTGTCCTTGTTTTTTTCCCTTTCAAGTGCGAAGAAAATTAAAAAAAATTACAAAATTCAAAAAATCACATCACAGAAAAAAAAAAAAAAAAAAATTCAAAATTAAAAAATATTTTCCGAAATTTGAAACTCAGGTTAAAATTGCCTTGAGATTATTCGTACACTTTGGTTTGAGAAAGTGGTAATTTAGAGGTTAAAGGTAATCATACGTTTTGGGATTTATAATGCAAAACCAGGAAGCGGAGGAAGAAGTTACGCTAACTAAAATCTTGAAGGAAATTCGAGATGTAAAAAACCGTATATCCGCGTCTGAAGTGATACTGATGGAGGTACAAACATTGAAGAATAAAAATGAGGCTTTGGAAAAGAAAATGAAGATCTGAGAAAAAAACTTGAAATAACTGAACGCATAAGCAACAAGAACAATATTTTAATATTTGGACTAGAAAGAGGTTCCAATTTGACAGCAGAGTTCCTTTGTTGTGAGTTGAATAAACTATTAGATACTCAAATAAAGACACCAGAAATAAGTGACTACTATTCACTAGGCCGAACAAAAACTAGTCCGATAAAAATAGAATTTGTGTCATATCAAACAAAGAAAACTATATTTGCACGAGTGAAAAAACTGAAGGGTACTAGAGTGTCCATTGCGAATGACCTTACGCTGCAGCAGCGTCAAGAGAATAAATTACTCAGATCTTCTAGCAGGCCAAAATAGAATAATCTACAGAACGATCCTACATTAAGGGAAACAAATTAGTGATTGGAGAGAATATTTACAACCTGGAAGAGCTAGAAAACTCTGAGGGGGTAAATAGACCAAATAGCGCTCCGGGTACTCCTGTTGCTGGGAATCGCGACCGATCACTCAGCGAGGAACATTGTCCTGAACCGACTGATTTAACGGTGGAAACATCGACTACCGACGAGGGTAATAGTGGAAAAGGATTGCTAACACCACAACTGGCAACATATACTCGACCACTCGATCAGGATACTGATTCGAGTACTACAATTGCTGGAGCTCAAGATCTAGGAACCCTGGAGTGGGTGATATATCTGCACTTGCAAATTTGCCTGCAGGACCATCGACCACAGGTGAAAAAAATCGTGTGGGTAGATTCCTCACACCACATTTAGCTACACATACGAAAAAATTCTTACAGAAAACAAGGGCAGCCCAAAAAGATATCGGAAGTGGTATGAAACTCCGAAATAGAACAGGGTCTGAAAATTAATAATCTGAAATTGTGAAAAAAAATCATTGTAAAAAAATAAATAAAAAAAAAACAAAAAAAAAAAAGATGAATAAAAATGAATGAATAATTGAATAAAAACTGGCATTGGGTAAGATTAATACGCAAAGAAAAATCCTACTAAAATGGATAATTTCCTAAAAGAATATGAAAATGAAGATTATAACACAGTAATCGTAGATGACATTAATGAACTCGATTCTATCAGAGATGAGAGTTTCAAGATTATTACGATGAATATACGTAGTATACAAAAAAATTTCAATGAATTCGAGTTGTTCTTAGAGGCTTCACCTACTGATTTCGACATAATCATACTAACTGAGACTTTTAAAGTAGAGGATCCAAATCTATTTAATATGAGAGGATATCAACAAGTATATAATGAGGGCAAATACAATAAAATGACGGAATAATAGCGTACATAAAAAATGAAATTGATTTTGAGTATTCGAAGATTCAGTTGGGAACGATTACAGCATTAGAATTTAACTTCCAGAGTAAAGGAAAATAATTGAAACTCACTTCGATATATAAGTCGCCGCATTATTCCGCAGTGGAATTCAATAAGAAATTATCGCTGTACTTGGAGAAGGAGAAGTATTGTACGGATCATATTCTTACCGGTGACATGAATATTAATTTATTTTCCCACGAATTTCACGTTGAAGAATATAAAAATATACTAACAACATATGGATTCAAGTCATTTGTAAACGGTATTACTCGTCCCGACAGCGGTACTTGCTTAGACCATTTCTTCGTGAAGGGTATGCTTGCTAGTAGGTTTGAGATTAGCGGAATCATACTGAGGAATCTTATCACAGATCATTACCCCATAATACTATACACAAAAACATCATTGATAGAAACCACGTTAAACAAGAGAATACAAAAAAATTTATAAATTATAGCAAACTCAAAAACTTACTGAATGCTGAAAACTGGAAAGAAGTGTACGATTATAACGATGTCAATAAAGTAACAGAAAACTTCATCGACATCTTGAAAAAATACATAGAACAAAGTACAACCACGGTATACCTCAAGAAAAATAAAAAAATCAAAAAAGAATGGATCACACCAAAGATAATGGACGAAATAGATAAGAAACAAAGAATGTACATCAAAGTGAAAAAAGAACCCACAAATATGCAACTAAAAAGTGATTATTCTAAAATGAAAAATAAAATACACAAACTCATAAAAGAAGCCAAAGTAAATTATTACGAAAATTACATAAACACGAATCAGAAAGATTCCAGAGCTCTATGGGAAAGTGTAAAATCAATTACTAATAATAGAAAACCGTATGCAGGTGTGAAATACATACAAAATGAGCAAAATGAGAAAATTGAGGACAGCCAAGAATTATGCGATCTTTTCAATGACCATTTTAGTCAAATAGGTGAAAAATATGCAAGTAAAATATCCCCACCTAATAATTTACAGAAAAAAGCAAGCCACTGGACAAATCGTTCTTTCTGTATCCAACTTGTCCTGAGGAAATAGAGAAAACAATAAAGAGCCTGAAATCAAAGAAATCTGCTGGACATGACGGAATACGCGCAGAAACACTAAAAGAAATACAACAACTGATATCTGAACCACTCGCTCATATAGTGAATATAAGTTTTGAGATGGCCTGTTTTCCGGAAACTCTGAAGCTAGGGATAGTGAAACCATTGTACAAGGGTGGAGATCGAAGTCGTATGACAAATTATAGACCGATCACATTAACATCAAATCTGGGCAAGATCTTCGAAAAATTGATTAAAGTTCGCATGGAAGCATTCATAAATAAACATAATATTATATCAAAGAATCAATTTGGATTTCGTAAAGGTATGTCTACCGAAGATGCAATAAAAAAAGTGACCGATTTTATATACAAAAATGTTGACAAAAAAATTCCAACTTTGGCGGTGGTGATAGATCTAGCAAAAGCATTCGACACCGTCAGTCATGACAGACTTTTGGAAAAACTTGCAGGTTACGGATTTCGTGGTAAAATACTGAGCCTACTTCAGAGCTATATATCAAACAGAACTCAAGTTGTGACTCTAGATGGGAAATACAGCAGAAAGAATCGACTTACCTTCGGAGTACCACAGGGTACAGTTCTTGGGCCTCTTTTGTTTAATCTTTATTTGAACAGCCTCTTTGTTTTTAATAACAAAGGAGAAATTATAGGTTTTGCGGATGATACGATAATTTTGTTTCAAGATGACACATGGGAAAATCTCAAGAATCAGGTAGTTGTTGAATTGGGCTCTTTGGTGAAGTGGTTTCGAATGAATAAATTAACTATGAATCCTGAAAAAACGAAATATCTAACCTTCTCCTCAAGCAAAAAAGGAGTTCCAAATTTAGGAGATTTGAACATTGATACACAACTAAAAATTAAAAAAACAACTTCAACAAAATATCTTGGTATCACCATTGACGAGAATTTAAAATGGCAGGAACATACATCTATCCTTTCGAAAAAACTGCGAGGCATCCTCTACAGATTCAAATATTTAACGCAAAGCATAAGATCTGCCAAACACCTGCGGATCCTTTATGATGCTCTAGTACAATCGCAGCTTTCGTATGGTATAATAGGATGGGGAGGTGTTTTGGACTGTCATAAAAAAGGCATAGATGTTCTACAAAAATGCATACTCAAAGTTATACATAGAAAAAAAATAACATTCTCATCCGACAATATTTACACAATATCAAGAGCACCAGACCTGAGACAAATTTACGCGATGAGGATTATCATGTATATTCATCAGAGGAAAATTTCAGTTATAACGAGGGAACATAATTACTCAACAAGGGCTGGAGATATTAACTATGAGAGACCGAAAGCAGAAAAAAGGATAGGACAAAGGTACAGCGAGTATATTGCTTCAAGATTATATTCAATTATACCAAAACAAATAAAAGAGGTAAAAATAAATATACATTCAATAAAGAAATAAAGAAATGGATTATGGAGCAAGATAGGGAGCTTATACATGGAATTATAAATTCAACATAGATAATAAACTACACAAAAAAAAAAAAAAAAATAATTGAAGCAAGAAAAAATAAATATATAATTGAATCAAAAAAAATCAATGAAAGAAATTTTAATTTAAAAAAATATTAAAACAAAAAAAATTAATTGAAAAAAAAATTAAAATAAAAAAAAAATTTAAAATAAAAAAAAATTTTTTCATAAATAAAAAAAAAAAACAGGCTAGGAGACCTTTTTTCATTTTCAAAGATCAGACGTTGTTCACGAGGGACGTTTTTCACCGATCAGGACGTTGTTCACCGATCAGGACGTTGTTCACCGATCAGGACGTTGTTCACCGATAGCGACAGGGGCCGAGTTGGAGCATCCGCTGATGACATTTTCGCCGATTAATTTTTTCCACCGACTATGACAAAAGCTTGAAGTTGAAACTCATTTAATGATGGGAAACTTGTAAATAGGAAAATATATAGTTTGTTTCTTTATTGCCGTAAATTAGGTTTACAAATTGTGATTTTTTTTAACACTGTACACAGATATCACCCCAGGGTGCATAACTCACAGTAATTTTAAGAGTTTATTTATGTATGAATCAATAAACTCTCTATTCTATTCTATTCTATTCTATAAACACCACAGAGATAGCGCCTTATTAGCAGCTTGACTAAGGGAGTCTTTATACTCTTATATCTTGATGTGTAGTTTTCATATTTACTCTCTAAACAAGAAAAGCGCATCTGGATTTTTCAAGGTATTTTGTATTAATACTGAAAGTCTCTATAATCTCAATATTTTCCTTGATTTTACCTTGTATATTTAATCGCTTTTCAATTGAACGATACGCTATCTGCTGGCTGGTAATCTACGTATAACAAAAGACGCAGTTGAATTCTACCCCATAGAATCCAAAGAAAATGATCTCATCTCCATTCCGTTAAAATACGAATAAACAGCAATAACAAGATCCTAATGCCCAAAAAATCCAAGTTACATGCATAGGGGCATCGTAAAATTCGCGAATGCACCGCAAAACGCTCTTTCATTAGACCGAAGATCAGGATCCGACTAATCTCTGGCTTCGGTTAACGATTAACCGGAAATTCCGATGATGGTTATGGGAGTCTCGTTATAAAAGACCGAAGAAGGAACGAAAGTTCGTTTTTAATGATACCGTTCGGAAACTCGAACGTTATTTTTATACGAGGAGTCGTGTAGGTCGGGATGAGGGAAGGTTTTTGAAATTCACGTCAGGAGCTCAGCGCCATTCCGGTGATTGTTATTAGATTCGGGCTTTTTCGACGAATTTTCTGTTTTCGTCCGACGGAAATCGTCGGGTATGCGTTTGCCTTTCGAATTCTGAACAGGGATCTTCGGGGTGGAGGTTGTGGGTGCGTGAAACATTTTATGAAAATTTTATTCAATATATACTTCGTTCATCGAATTATTTTACGGAATTCTTTTTCGAATTTTGTTATAAGAATAAAATGGTTCTTATGAAATTACTTCAGTCTCAAATTGATTGAGTAAGACAATGCCGTAACATATTTATCATTAATGAAGCATGTTATAAGAAGGGAGCATCGAGAAGAACTTTAACTCGATGCTCTGAAAGAAGGAGGAATAGGAAAATGAATACACTACCAAAAGCTTCAAAGTTCATATCGTCAAATGGTGTAAAAGGTTCTAAGACAACGGTAAGTGTACCTTATCGTAAGATTCTACACTCGATTGTTTTTTGGGTAGAAATAGCAAATCGAAAGATACTTGGACGGAATCATTGAAAGAAACTATCAAGTGCGTGTCTTAGTGATCCACTAGAGTCAACGAGCATTTGCGGAGTAGAGTTAATAACTCGAATGATAACTGTGTATTTGGGGTACATCTGAGAGATATGGGACACCAATTTGATAATATCAATAATTCGAAGATTTACCATATTGTAATTTAAGTATTAGACAGATGATATTGGAAGAGATGTACATCAGTAAATACATGCGAGATTCCGAAGTTCAATTATGAACAGAGCTGGTATTGAGCAGACCGCTAATTTTATTTTGTTTGAAAGAGTTTTTGTTGTTTCTTTTAATTTGCGGAGTAGAGTTAATAACTCGAATGATAACTGTGTATTGGGGTACATCTGAGAGATATGGGACACCAATTGATAATATCAATAATTCGAAGATTTACCATATTTGTAATTTAAGTATTAGACAGATGATATTGGAAGAGATGTACATCAGTAAATACATGCGAGATTCTGAAGTTCAATTATTGAACAGAGCTGGTATTGAGCAGACCGCTAATTTATTTGTTTGAAAGAGTTTTTGTTGTTTTTTTAATTTAATTTATTTGTAGATTCTTTCAGCTTGTACTGTCTTTTTCTTGTGTTTTGTCTACTAGAAGGCATGACTGACGTTTTTAGTTGTTAAAATTTTTGGAGATGTTAGATGTCTTATGTTTTGATCAGATTGTTTTCTCGTTTATATAACTTTGCCTATTGTGAATTCATTTCGTTTGTTCTCCAAGAGCCTGAATTTGTCAATTAATTTTTTAGTGATATGATAGGATTCATTTCATAACTTAAGTGGATTATTTTTCGAAGATTACCTGTCAGTTTATTCTGGTGACGTTCTGCCTTTTTTCGATTTTTATTTCCAATTTTTCAAGTTGTTATATCATTGTTTTATGTATTCATTATTTTTTAAAAACTGTCTTGAAATCAACTCATTTTATATCTATTTCGATTGTTTTAACTTTTTCTTCTTTGTCTTTGTCATGTTGAGTCATTACAATCACTTAAGTTTTTTATCTGAAAAAGTGTTTTATTGCTCTATAATTTCCCTATAACTAGTGATCCATTCTGATAGTCAAGCTGCTATTGAAGTAGAAGTACTGAACTCCTACGTTATCATCTAGAAGCTTATATGGGAGTGCCGAAGAATACTGAATGAAGTAGGCAAGAACAACAGGATCTCTTCAGTCTAGGTCTGAAGGTCAATGAGGAATCAGAGGCAATAAAAGGCTAACACACTGGTCACAAAGGCCCAGAACCCTTCTTATAATGCAGAGTTTTGGAAAAGGAAAAAACTGAAAGACTAGCACTAAGACAGAAATTATCCGTATATGAATCATTCAAAAAGGTCCTACGGAATTTTGAAACTTCAAGGTCCAAAAAGTATTTAGATCTCAGTAAGAATAAGTTACGTCTTTTACTGGCTTTCTGACAGGACATTGTCGCCTTAAGAAGCATATGATGAGAATTGGCACAACAGAAACAGAACAGTGCAGATTCTGTGTGGTGTGGGAGGAGAAGGAAACTTCTGTTCAATTAGTTACAGACTGAATCGCCGTTGTCAACCTGCATGAAGAATGTCTTAGACAGGATAATTGTAAGTGAAATGCGAATATAGCCTTTTGAAGCCCTCTCAGATAATGGATACCCATTTTGGATGTGATTTTGATCGAAATAGCAGAATGTTTCCAGTTACTCAATTCATGTGACTAGGTGAACTTGAAAAATATTCTTTCGATTATTGTTGAGAATCTCAAGATTCCAGTAAATTGGTGTTGATATTTATGAAATATTCATGCTAAGATTAGGCATAAGTTGATCTGTATGAGTAACCGTTCAATCCAAACAAATTTATGGAATCTGCCGTATTGTTTTCCTGGCATCCGTTTCTTAAGAAACTTAAAAGATAATGGAAGGACGCAGCTCAAGTTGGGTCCTTTCATGATTCATATGGAGTCTTTTTGTGGTGAACCCCTCCAGGACCGCTGGTGATATCATTCATGACCTGATACATAACCAAGAAAACTATAAATTTATGAAGGAGTGCAGGTCTTGATGTGTATTCTTGGGACACATCAATTTCCATTGTCCTCAGCTCTGAATATGTACCATCCACAAACATCTGTTGATATCTACGTCTCCGAAAAGAATGGATAAGTTATACCGCTTGGAGTTTCATTCAGTATTATAAAGATGAAGTCTGCCAAATTCAGAAAAACAAGTCAATCTCTGTGATAAATCACTCCATAGGCACCTAGTGTAAACGAGTATAAGAACAAGCGCTCGCTTCAGTCAGTACCTTCCCTTCATAAAAAATGAACAACCCATTTTATTCTACCTACAACATCAAATCAGAAAACCAGCCGAGCGGCTATCAAAACAAATTTCATCATCACAACTCGAGCATGAAGAAATCCTCTCCAAGAATAACCATCATGTTCAAGCTCCATCGAACCGCTAACGAAATATTCCGACGGAAATAGAGAAAACGAGAAAAGAATTTCTTGCGCAAACAGTTGACATTAACATTCCTAGGGCTGCTGGTGAGACATAATTGCGAAAAAGTGATAATAAAATTGTAACAGACGTCTAGCGGCCATATTACCCCCTCTACTCTGAGGTTCGACGAGGAAACGCCTGGACAGTGAGCGCACTTTAATATCCGTTTCTCTTTCCACTGGAATTTTCTTATTAGGGAAACTCTACAGGCAAACTGACAAATCGCCCCTCTTGTATTATTAGTCAGGATTAGCTCATTTGTGAGATGGTGGTGGTGAAATTGAGTCCCGTTAGAAATTGAAGATGTCTGTCGATGAGGGCTGACGTTTTTCCGGAGCTTATATGAACTTCAGTGAGATGAAGACACGAATGTTTTTTACTGGATGGGATTGAATCAAGAATTATTTGGTTTCACAACAGACCACAAACATCACTGTGACAATCACCAAACTAGTCCCGAAGCTAAGAAATTTATATGCATATAAATTTCATGAAATAATACCATCCAATATTTAAAGGATGAAAAAAAATTATTAAATTATATTGAATATAATCATCTATTTCGTCTAGCTCTTCGACCTCATTTTTGAGTTTTCTCAGACAGATCTCTCGACGCTACTCTGAGTCTTTAGTTTTCGCACTCTGACTTTAGACTCTACGCTGAGTGCGCCTCCTTTTTCACGCTAATTCATTGCCGAACTTTTTCGCTCCTCGTCGATTCTACCCCCCCAGCACTCAAGTCGAGGCGCACTACTACCCTTAAATCCCTACCTAACCTGATCTCATGTTCTACTCTCACAACGACTTAAGTTGGTGGTAGAAATTTACAACAATGGAAATCGCTATATGAACAAACATCATCATTGCTTCATGCAGGGTGAATTCTTAGAATTATCACATCTGGTCAAATTCACATTTACAGTTGATATTAACATTCCTAGGACTGCTGGTAAGACATAAGTGCGAAAAAGTTTATAATAAAATTGTAACAGACGTCTACACCATTTCCAAGTGTATTCAGAAAGCGTCAATTGTATTTCAGAATAGTCAGTTGTATTTCAGAAAGCGTCAATTGTATTCAGATTAGTCAATTGTATTTCAGAAAGCGTCACTTGTATTTCAGATTAGTCAATTGTATTTCAGAAAGCGTGAATTGTATTTCAGATTATATCATATGTATTTCAGAACCCGTCATTTGTAATTCAGTGATGTTTTCTGAAATACAATTGACGATTTCTGATATACAATTGACTAATCTGAAATACAATTGACGCTTTCTGAAATACATTGACTATTCTGAAATACAATTGACGCTTTCTGAAGTACAATTGACTATTCTGAAATACAATTGACGTTTTCTGAAATACAATTGACGCTTTCTGAAATACAATTGACTATTCTGAAATACAATTGACGTTTTCTGAAATACAATTGACGCTTTCTGAAATACACTTGGAAATGGTTGTAGTGGCCATATTAGCCCGTCTGCTCTGAGGTTCGAGGGGGAAATGCTGGATAGTGAGCGCACTTTAATATCCGTTTCTCTTTCCACTGAAATTTCTTATTAGGAAAACTCTACAGGCAAACTGACAAATCGTCCCTCTTGTATTATTAGTCAGGATTAGCTCATTTGTGAGATGGTGGTGGTGAAATTTAGTCCCGTTAGAAATTGAAGATGTCTGTCGATGAGAGCTGACGCTTTTGCAGAGCTGATCTGAATCTCAGTGATTTCAAGACACTGATGTTTTTAATACATGGGATTGAAAAGCATCAAGAATTATTTGTTCTCACAATAAATCACAAACATCACTGTCACACTCACCAAACTAGTCTCGAAGTTAAAAAATTTATTTGTATATAAATATCATGAAATGATACCAAACAATATTGAAGGATGAAAAAAAATGAATAATATATTGAATATATATTATCTATTTGTCTAGCTCTTTCGATTTTATTTTCGCGTTTTCTTACACAGATCTCTCAAGCTACTCTGAGCTCTGTAGTTTCTTCTCACTCTGACTCTTTTGACTTTTTTGCGCTTCGTCGATTCTAACCACTCACCACTTGAGTCGAGGGCGTACTACTACCCTTAAATCCTACCTAACCTGATCTCATGGTCCACTCTCACAACGACTCAAGTTATGTGGTAGAAAACTTATACCAACTTACACTATGTGAATAAACATTCTACATTCCTTGAGTTTAACATCTGGTAAAAATGACTTTTTCAGTTTCTTGCGAAAAAGTTGACATTAACATTCCTAGGATTGCTGGTGAGACATAATCGCGAAAAAGTGATAATAAAATTGTAACAGACGTCTAGCGGCCATATTACCCCCTCTACTCTGAGGTTCGACGAGAAAACGCCTGGACAGTGAGCGCACTTTAATATCCGTTTCTCTTTCCACTGGAATTTCTTATTAGGGAAACTCTACAGGCAAACAAATCGCCCCTCTTGTATTATTAGTCAGGATTAGCTCATTTGTGTGATGATGGTGGTGAAATTGAGTACCGTTAGAAATTGGAGATGTCTGTCGATGAGGGCTGCCGTTTTTCCGGAGCTGATACGCATTTCAGCTGATGTGTTTCACTGCATGGGATTGAAAAGCATCAAGAATTATTTGGTCTCACAACAAATCACAATCATCATTGTGACAATCACCACTAGTCCCGATGTCAAGGAATTTATATGCGTCAAATATCATGAAATAATACCATATTCATACAATATTAATAGGATCTATATCGTCTAACTCTTCGACTTTATTTTCGCGTTTTCTTACACATATCTCTCGACTCTACATTGAGCTACGCCAGTAGATTAATTGACGAACTTTTTTGCACCTTGTCGATTCTACCCCTCTCAGCACTTAAGTTGAGGGGGTACTACTACCCTTAAATTTCTACCTAACCTGATGTCATTGCTCCACTCTCACAACGACTTGAGTTCGGTGTAGAAACCAATAGGAATCACCATGTGAAAAAAACATCACCATTGCCGCACGCAAGGTAAATTCCTAGAATTATCACGTCTGGTAAAATTCACTTTCCAGTTTTCTTGCGCCAACAGTTGACATTAACATTCCTAGGATTGCTGGTGAGATATAATCGCGAAAAAGTGATAATAAAATTGTAACAGACGTCTAGTGGCGATATTAGCCCGGCTGCTCTGAGGTTCGAGGGGACAGTGAGCGCACTTTCCGTTTCTCTTTCCACTGAAATTTTCTTATTAGGAAAACTCTACAGGCAAACTGACAAATCGCCCTTCTTGTATTATTAGTCAGGATTAGCTCATTTGTGTGATGGTAGAGTGGTGAAATTGCGTCACGTTTAAATCGAAGATGTCTCTCGATGAGGGCTGCGTTTTGCGGAGCTGATCTGAATGTAAGCGATTTCAAGACGTGGGGTTGAAGAGCATTCCTGAGGTCATCAAGAATTATTTTGTTTGGTGAAAGTAGGTATGTTGAGCATTGCTGAGGTCATAAAAAATTATTTGATTACTAAAGGAAGGTTTGTTCTCACAACACATCACAAAATCATAGTACAGTCACCCCCGTATCCTATAAACTATGTGCTCTTGGGTTTTGGTTATGGAAACAGTATTCGAATATGGACGTATCTTTTAGGAACAGCCCTTTATTGTAGCTTATTTGCTAAAGAACGCGAAGCCATTAAAATTTCAGTTTTCATTTTTGCTCTAATCTCGTAGATTATACGAATGCTTAGTATTCCAGTCGTTGCCTTGACACATCCTTGCAGTCTACTATCGTCCTGATTCCAGCGAGATGAATATGAATCTCAGAAAACTATGCTTATCGAAACGTTCAGTTTTGGAAACCCTATTCATGAAATCAATGAGCGATTAACCAGTTCAAATATTCATTGTAGTATCTTTGGCGAACAGTCTTTATATTGTACCACATTTTCTTAACTTGGTTGAGAGGACATTTCGAATCCATATCCAACTATCATTATGTTTACTCAATAACGTGAAGCCACAGAAATTTCAGTTTTAATTTTTGTTCCAAACTCGTTATCCGAACCCTTTAGTATTCCAGTCGTTGCCTTGACACACCCTTGCGGTATACTCTAGTTCAGATTCCAGAGAGGTAAATATGAATCTTGCAAACTATGCTTATTGAAGCGTTCGGTTTTGGAACCCTATTCATGAAATCAATTGACGATTAACCAGTTCAAATATTGTTGAATCTCTAGCAAACAGTCTTCGTATTGTATACCACATTTCCTTAACTTCGTTGAGAAGACATTCGAACCCATTTATCCATCCACTATCACGATGTTTACTCAATAAAGTGAAGCCACAGAAAATTTCAGTCTTCATTTTTGTTGCAAACTCGTTATCCGAATCCTTTAGTATTTCAGTCGTTGCTTTGACACATCCTTGCAGTCTCGTCTCGTCCAGATTCCAGAGAGATGAATATAAATATCAGAAACTATGCTTATTGATGCGTTTGGTTTTGGAATCCTATTCATGAAATCAATGACGATACCCCGTTCAAATATTGCTGTATCTCTTGTGAACAGCCTTATATTGTACCTCATTTCCCCAACTTCGTTGAGAGGACATTCTGAACTCATTTTCCCCATCAAGCTTCATCGTGTTTACCCAAGAACGTGAAGCCACTGAAAATTTCAGTTTTCATTTTGTTCCAACTCGTTGTCCGAACCCTTTAGTATTCCAGTCGTTGCCTTGACACATCCTTGCAGTCCACTCTCGTCCAGATTCCAGCTAGATAAATACAATAAAACCCTCAAATCAAAATAGCCGATGCGATAAGACGGGAAATAAAACGTCACTCTCGGATGAAATAACAGATAGTGGGCAATCCAATCACAGCAATCTCAAAATGGCCTGGGATAGGGGAATTCAATAAGGACAAGGACAACACACCTTGCCAGCGTGACCGGGAGGATTTCAAGGAACGGTAGCTGTATTAATTTGCAGATAAATAAATCCGCCGGAGTGATCAATCTTACTTTGTCTGGTTTGCCGGATTCATACCTAGGGGTTTTCCGTTCCCATAGAGAGGTGTCTGCGATCGTTATGGATGATCCCGAATGTCTAGAGGTCAGAACACGTTTTGTTGATTCGATGTGCAATGGACTGCGATGATCGTTTCTGAATTGTATTAAGTTTGTTCATTGCTTCTGAATGACACTTCAGGTTTAGGCCTGAAAAACATCTGCAGATTTTAGCTTTTTGTTGATTCGATGTGCAATGGACTACGATAATTGTTTCTGGACAGCCTCATGTTTGTTATTGTTTTCGAATGATACTTCAGGCTCAGAAGCTTGAATGCATCTGCTCAAATTTTCAACTTTTTGTGAAAGAAGATTGATCGAGCCATAGTCTATTTAGGAGAATATTCTTTAAAATTAAAGTGATATTCAACATTTTGTATACAAGCTGGGACATACAGTTGGGCTTCTGATCAATCTTACTTTGTCTGGTTTGCGGGATTCATATCTTGTGGTTTTTCCGTTTCCATAGAGAGGTGTCTGCAATCGGTATGGATGATCCCGAATGTCTAAAGATCAGTACACGTCTTGTTGATTCGATGTGCAATGGACTGCGAAATTCTCCTGTTCAAGACTTCTCTTATTAGGCTTTCAACGGCGAGCCATTTTGAAACTGAGTGAACGAGATTTTCCTAATCTTCCTCACATAATCTATACTCAGTTTCTGTTGCTCTAACTCTCATCATATGCTTCCGAGGACGACAATGTCCTGTCAGATAGTTTGTGAGGAGTTGTAACTTATTCTTACTGAGATCGAAATACATTTTGGATCTTGCAGTTATTGTTTCGAAGGAACTTTTTGTAATGATCCATTTCAGAATGTCTGTTCTACTGCCTTCCTTGTGCAAAAACTTCTCCTTATAAATGAATTTGCGTATACCACAGAAAGGTTCTGGGCAAGTCAGTGGTGTGGGTACTCCCTTAATGACTAGTGTTAAACTCTTCATATTTCTTTTAGTTTGGATTGACTGGAACACTTTTTTTTATCGTACCACCACTGAATGAGTAAAGTCTAAGGACTCCTTCGAATGATATTATGATGGATATAGTGAATGGCTCTTCAGAGTGTTCAAGAGTTTGAACTGTAGGGATAATAGTAATTCGTCAATGGGTTGAGGATTTTCTTTGCTTCACATATGGTAATGTTGCTTATCATCATACAAATTTTTCAGGCACTTGACCACAGATCGTACAGATTCATCTGTAATATCTGTGAATAAACAAACAGTATAGATCATCTGCCACATAACATACTGCTCTGTTTTACTTTCAAAGGTTTTTAGATTACAAAGGTCACTACTTTGAAAAACATGCTCATCTTTAACAATACTTCAGCCCTTTTCGAAGCTCTACCAAAAAATCTTTATTGAATAATAAGGTGTAAAGGAAATGAGTAATGCTATATCCCTTCTAGTCGTTCAATATGGCGATAGTTACACCGAAAGATCCTGAATAATTAATTAATTACATGAAAAGAAACGATGAAGCAATACCTCCCTTCTGACTGTTCACAACTACGATAGCTATATCGAATAATTTTAATGAATTAATTACGTAATTAATGAATAAATGAAAACAGGAGAATAAAGTGTTGATTAGTATGAGAATTTATCAATCTATCGGTTGTCGTATCAGGAAACCCGACATAAAACAAAAAAATATATAAAAAAACATAAAACATACACTGAGCGAAAAGATCGTCATCCGATTGCTCAGATTTCTTTGCGAACGGTCAGAAGTGAACTGCCCCCCCAATCTGGATGTAATAAACGAACGGTTCAGAGCGATCCTACCATTCGGACGCAATTGCCGAACGCCCCTAGTCATCAATATTCGAAAAGTTTTGAAAGTTGTCTAGTAGATGTTTCGAAAGAAAATTTGTCGATTTAACATATTTTTTAATAAGTTTAGGTATTGAATTCCCCACTCTGAATAGTTCGAAATTTATAGGTGTTTTTCATATTTTTTGTATACCCTCACAGCAGTTTTTTCCTTCGAACGCGGGTCGAACATAATATCATAAATCCATGTCAGGTATAAACATGCTGCAGTATTTTCGTAGCTTCTACCTTGCTCAGCCCTGAAACGATCATCCCACCCCTGCACTCAGTTTAATCCACCCAAATTGAAGTAACTACGAGTAGATGAATATCCCTTCGCATTAGATCGTCCCTTTTTTCTGTTTTCCACCTTCAAGCTCCCGCCTGTCAGGAGGTCGTTCTGACTCCAATCTTTCGTCTGCGTAATAAATGAAAATTGCGACCTAATAAAAAATTCAATTCGGATATACGCGCGATGCTGTTTCACGCTACGACGATCTCTGAAATATGCTCTCATTAAGCTGAAGTTGCAGAATTTCATTCTTGATTTCCCCGTTCTGCGTATTGTTATTAGCAACTCTGATGGATGCTCCCAAGAAGACTTCAAGTATTCGGCTACTTTGAAGATATTAGGTGTATGGAATTTCATTTCGTCTTTGTTGTATTTGTGACATCTATAGCGACTTATGTCAAAGAGATAGCTAATCATGACAGAAAATTAGCTGCTCTTTTCATTATTCCATACGGGGGAGCCTAAAGAGAAGTGAATTAATTTTCGGTGACGAATGTTCTGATTGAATTTCAATAATTTTTTTGTCATAGATTCCACTGTTTAAGATCAACAGGTGAATGAACCTTTTGAAAAAGTGGAAAGACTGGTATGTCGAGATTACAGAACAATATAAAATTGAGAAACGTTGAGGACAAATACCCTTCAGCTCAAAGTTCCGTGATTTTCAACATAAAATGATCAGACACTACACTGCGCTAAAAAATTAACGCACATTATGGAAATCTCAAATTTATTCTACAACTGAAGGTGTTTTCATTGATAATTATTTTTATCAGAATTATGCATGCATATGTTATCCACTTTCAACGTTTTTCTTTCACACAGATGTTTTTCCTAGCAGGAATAAAAAAGATGAGATTAGCAGATTTTGAATGTATTGGCTCCATTCTGAAATCAGTTGTTCTCGATCAATTATAGTAATCATAGTTTTTTTTTCGTTTGAGTTTCTACACTCGATGGCTATGCAACGCGAAACACGCAATTTGACCAACTGCCATTTAAGAACGTTACTTGAGAGTTTCTTCGTTGAGACAACGGTTTGCAACCGCCCGCCTTCTTCAAAATCAGCTTGAGCAAACTCATGGGGTGCAAATTAGCACTCAGACAATAAGATATAGTCTCAGAGAATATGATTTAAGGCCTAGTGTCGCGGCAAGAGGCCCAGCTCTTACCCCAGCCATTCGAAGGGCGCGTTTGGATTTGTGAGAGAGCATATCCATTAGGAAGAGGCTGATTGGGAAAGAGTTCTCTTCACAGATGAGTCTAGATTCTGCCTCTACCATTGTAATAGACTTTTCCTTGTTTACAGACGTCTACATGAAAGATATGCTCAGTGCAATTTCCTGAATACTACTGGTTTCGGGGGAGGATCGATTATGGTATGGGTGGAATATCTTTGACTGCTCGCGCAGACCTAGTGGTCGTTGATAATGGTGCTATGAATGATGATAGGTATATAAGGAACATTCTTGAAGAGCATGTAGTGGCATTTGCCCCATACATTGGTGAAAATTTCATTTTTATGGACGATAATGCCAGACCCATCGTGCGCGCATCGTTCAGGAGTACCTTGAAGAGTTTGAAGTCTCTCGAATGGAATGGTCAGCAGGAAGTCCAGATCTCAATCCGATTGAGCATGTTTGGGACAACCTCAATGGAAGGCTGAGAAGTTCAGAAAATCATCCAGCTACACTTAATGACTTAGGAATCCAACTCAGAGAAATCTGGGAAGGATTACATCAGAACATTTAAGATAACTCACTTTGAGTATGAACCGTCGTTGCCGAGCTGTAATTAATGCAAGGGATAGAAATACCAAGTATTAAATCACTTATATTATTCCAGTATTTTGGAAATTGTTTATTTCTCTCCTTTCACATAGGATTCGGTGAAATCCTGAATTTTTCTTCCATTTAATGTGTCTTGTTTCGTTCAAAACCTTCCCGAGAGAACATAAAAACAAGTTATAAAGTCAGTGTAGAGTTAACTTTCATTGAAATGAGATTTTCAGAATATGCATAATTTTTTGAACAGTGTATATCTTACGAAAAGTCATATTCAACAAAAATTTTCTGATCCTCTCATTCCTAACCGTCGATTTTCGATGAGAAGAACAAGACTGAAACTTCACAGAATACTGATTTCTTTGAAACACTCGGAACATATGATGGATTTTACCGTATTATTATGTTTTATTTCAGCGCAATAACCGAACTACAATATGTTAATGTTTGAAACTCATTACTGGCAAAATGCTTCTATTTGTTATTGTTCTACAGTTACAGCATACTCGCTCTAGAATATTTCGAAATATACTACATCATTCCCGGTATTCCGCTAGCTGCAAACATATCACAACAAGCAATCAACAAATATGTGATCGAAATATATGTAGGTACAGATGTAGCCAGGATTGGCATACAATTCTGACGGGTCTGAGGCCCTTGAAAATCTACAAACTAGACTTCACTCCAATTAATCACTTGCTAATCACAACGCAACTTGAAAACAATAATGAATTAGAGAAGATTTCAACCCAAATTATCCACCAATCAAATTTCTTCTGGTCTTGTCGTCTCTCACAGAAGAAGAAAGAGACCAAGCCTGAAAATTTTCTACTATAACATGATAGAATACCAACTTCCACTACCAACATATAATACACTGATCGGCAAAATAATCGATCCCCTGAAAAAATTGTTTGTTAATTCATGAATTTGTTATTTCAAGTCCGATTCAAATGACTTTTTTTCAATTGTAGGAATGTTCATCCTTAATCACTAGTTTTGAATTCCAAGAAAACTCGGCTTACGTAATTTTTCACAGGGTGAAACAAAATCTGTTTTTTACCCTAACTTCAGAATAACCCCTGGTGTGTTTCAGTTGTTCCACCGTGTGATTTCTTATTCCGTCATCAAGACAAATCTTCTCTTGAATATTTATTCATTTATAATAATATCTCAATTTCTGTTGATGATACAGGACTTTCAGTAAAACATTAAATTTCGCTAAGGCTACAACAGTACTTCAACAAATTTAACCTAAAATTCTGACCTAATGAAAATAAACTGAAAACTAAGTCAAAACCAAAACGTGTTATCCGCCCAGAAGCGGATAACAGGAGCAATTCTTCTCGGCATGTCTTCATTAAGGTTTTGAATCAATTAGAGCAACACTGAGCAGCTACAAATTTTCAGGAGTTGGTCGCGGATCGAATTTTCCTTCCAAGAGCATCCCAATATGCCCAATTGGGTTCAAATCTGGTCTTCGAGCAGGCCAGTTGATTTCTTGGATATCAACCTGTGCTAAATACTCCCTGGCAATCCTAGACATATGCGGTTCATGCAGTCGGGCATTATACATATTTATGTATATTCTCTTTTGAAATCAAGAGCTAACATAATACAATACATAACAAAAATAAAAAAATCCCTAACTGAGGTTGGTGCAAAACGGGTTACCATACTATTTTACGTATGATACCAGAGTACCACTCAGTTTTCAGTTTATTTTCATTACGTTCGGATTTAAGGTTAAATCTGTGAAAGTATCTTCATAGCCAAAGCGACATTTTGGAGTTCAAATACTGCTCTGAAAACCCTGTATCTTTAACACAAAATTGAGCTGTTGTTATAAATGAAGAAATAAATTGTAAAGAGAAAATGTGTCTTGATGATGAAAAAAAAATCACACGATGAACACAACTGGAACACACCAGGAGTGTGGTTCTAAAGTTAGGGTAAAAAAACAGATTTTGTTTCACCCTGTATAAAATGACGTACGCCTAGTTTTTCTTGATGAAATTCAAAACTAGTGATTGATTAAGGATGAACATACCTACAAATCGATCGAATGGGACTTGAAATGACATACATATTATGAAAAAACAAAATTCATCAATTTTTTCAGTTGATCGATTACTTTGCCGGTGAGTGTAACTTTTACTATGTACCGGGTTTTTCCACTATAATTTGACCCCCCTTTAACTTTGTTACTAAAGAGATACAGAAAAAAGTACAAAAAAGTTTCTATAAAGTTTCATGAAAGCAACTGAGGTTTTTGATATAAGTCCAGAAACTGAAATATATACGGGTGGACCAAATATTGATGGCAACTTCATTTTTTGAATGGAACACCCTGTATATTTTTCCACGTTTGGCTAGCTCTTTTTCCCCTGATTTCGAATATGTAACATATGTTGGCCTATCTCTTTATTCTGAAACCACAGAGTTTAAAATTTTAAGAACCACCTGCCAAGATCTGTAATCATCTTACAAGGGAGAGTGCGTTTACTGAAAATGCTAATTTTTGGAGTTATAATAACGTCAATGGAAAGATTACAGGGTGAACAAATTGGATGCAACAATATTTTTTCAAATTGGACACCCTGTCCTGTATATTCTTCCTTTTTTGATAGGCTATTTCCTCCTGATCTCGAATACCTATATGTGGTATGTGGATGTGTCTCTTCAATTTTCAGAGTTTCAAAGATTTGAAATGATGACACCGAATAAAAAAAATATATGAAATACCTACGAAATTCTTTATATCCAAACAATCTACTTGAAAGTATTATTTTAGAATGAATACATAACAATTACTTAACCAATGAAAAATTATGGTAGTATGCAAGATTAAGTCCCTTATCTTTGTCGTCCCTTATCTTTGGTAGTATGGTAAGAATAACATCAACTAAAGAAATTGCTCAAAACGACCACCTTCATTCATTCAATAGTAGTTATATAGTTGTCCCAAGGTTTTTAGACAATTTTTGATAGCATTACTATGGCTCTGGATTCAAGTCAGAAATTGAAGCTTCAAAATTTGTTTCTAATCATTACATATTATCATTATTCTTTGTGCGTTGACGGTATTAGTTCTGAATTATGGGTTAAATATTGGTTGATTTTATATCATTAATATTATTCTCCGCTTTCATTGATTGTCATTATTGCTGAAGTAAATTTTTTCCTTCAGGAACTGCTATAAAAACGTGTCAAACGGTGTTAAATCGGGACTATTTGGTGGCCATAAATAGGAGCGCCATTACCAATCCAAAGATCAAATTGGCCACTTGAATATTCTCGAACTTCTAAAACGCTATGCCAGATGGTTATTGAAAATTGAAACTCTGTGGTTCTCAGAATAAAAGAAATAGACCAACATATGTTACATATTCGAAATCAGGGGAAAAAGAGCTAGCCGAATATGGAAAAATATACAGGGTGTTCCATTAAAAAAAAACGAAGTTGCCATCAATATGTTGGCCACCCTGTATATATTTCAGTTTGTGGAGTCATATCAAAAAAACCTTAGTTGATTTGGAGAAAACTTTTATACGAAACATTTTTTTGTATCTCCTTTAGTAACAAAGTTAAAGGGGGGGGGTCAAATTATAGTGAAAAACCCGGGTACATTTCAATGTATTATTTTACCAAACTGCAATATGCTAATGTTCGAAACTCATCATTAATAATGCTCTTATTTTGTTGTACAGCATAACCCATCTCTACAATATTTCGAAATACTCCATCATTCCCAGTATTCTATCGGGCTGCAACAAGCAACCAACAAATATGTAATCAAAATATACAGATGTTAACGGGATTGACACATCCTGCAATTTTAACGGGTCTGAGGGCTCAATCTCCAACCGTTAATCCGAAATCAATTCAGTCTGGGAGCAATCGTTCGATAATTGCCGAATTGCCACCGGTATAGGACCGCTTTTAAAGGACTGAAACTGAGGGATTGCGAAAGGGAATTGTGGCCACATTCGTTTGTACGTTCGTAAAGTACTAATGGCTTCACCCTAGTGATGTTTTGATGAAAAAATTGAGCTCCGGGGAAGAACCTAAACTTGATGCTATGGCAGAAGGAAGAATTAAAAGATCACTACTTGAAACTAAAAAGGAAAACACACTAGCCATAATGAAAGCAAAAATGCCACTTACTGGCCTAGAATCCTTCTGTGATGTAGTCAAATGCACCTAAAATGAAGAGTTTTTGCAGAAGAGGAATTAAAAGAGAGAACTTTGGAAGAATCTTCTCGGAATGTATCATTTCGAAAGTTCCTTTGGTACATTGAAACCAAAAGGTTCAAAAGTTTTTCGATATCAGTAGGAATAAGTTATGTCTCCGCGCACTGGCTTCGACCAGGATATTTTCGCTATAGTTGCCCATATGGAGAGCAAGCTGAAGCTGAAACAAATAGACCTTGAGTTCGCAAAGAAAGTCGACCTTTCAAAAATCTACAATCCAGGCTTCACCCAAACTAATCATTCAATAATCCCTACGCAATTTGAAAGATATAATGAATCAGGGAAGTTGTGACCCCAAATTATGCACCTATCAAGTTCTTCTGATTATGCCATTCAAATTCTCACAGAAAAAGAAGACCAAGACTAAAAATTTTCTGCTGCTACATAAAAAATACAAACTGCTCTTCTGGAATAACTCAGAACATATCATCAGAACTGTAATGTGTTAATGTTTGTAACTCATTTAAGGCAAAGTGCTTATATTTTGTTATTGTTGCACAGTTACAGCACAACCTCGATAATATGCCGAATTGCCACCGGTATAAGACCGCTTAAAGGACTGAAACTGAGGGATTGCGAAAGAGAATTGTGGCCACGTAGCTAAGACTAATGGCTCCACCCTAGTGATGTTTTAAAGAAAAAATTGAGCTTCGTCAAGAACTTGAACTCGATGCTATGGGAGAAGGAAGAATGAAAGAAACACTACCTGGAACTGAAAAGGATAGCAGACTAGTCATAATGAAAGCAAAAATCCCACTTGCTGGCCTAGAACCCTCCTGTGATATAGGCAAATGCACCTATAATGGAGAGTTTTGCAGAAAAGAAATTAAAAGAGGAGCAAAATCTTCCCGGGAGAGTATCAATTCAAAAAGTTCCTTCGGAACATTGAAACCAAAAGGTCCAAAAGTTTTTCCATATCAGTAGATTAGATTAGATTAGATTAGAGGAGGGGCGACAGATCAAAACCGACCTTGCGAGCACCTTGACCTTAGATCTATTGTGCATCCTTCCATATCAGTAGGTATGAGTTAAGCCTCCGCACTGGTTTCAAACAGGATATTGTCGCTTTAGTTGCGCATTTGGAGAGGAAGCTGAAGAGCAGTTGTGAAAACAGCTTTGATGGGGGCACAATAGACCTTGAGTTCGCAAAAGAAAGTCGACCTTTAAAAAATCTACAATCTAGGCTTCACCCCAACTCATCATTTAGTAACCCCTACGCAATTTGGAAGATATAATGAATCAGGGAAGTTGTGACCCAAATTATGCACCTACCAAATTTCTTCTGATTATGTCATTCAAATTCTCACAGAAAAAGAAGACCAAGACTAAAAATTTTCTGCTGCTACATGAAAAAATACCAACTGCTCTTCTAGGATAACTCAGAACATATCATTAGAACTGCAATGTATTAATATTTGTAATTCATTTGAGGCGAAGTGCTTATTTGTTATTGTTGCACAGTTACAGCACAACCTCTCTCTACATTATTCCGAAATACTATCATTCCCAGTATTCTATCGGGCTGCAGACATATCACAACAGGCAACCAACAAATATGTAATCGAAATATACGGATGTAGCCAGGATTGGCCCATCCATACAATTCTAACGGGTCTGAGGGCCCATTCTCTAACCGCTAATCCGAAATCAATTCGGCCTGGGCGCAATCGTTCGATAATTGCCGATTGCCACCGATATAGGACCGCTTAAAGGACCAGATCAGACCTAAACGATAAAAACTGAGGCCAATATGCGGGATTGCGGAAGAGAATTGTGGACACATTCGTTTGCACGTTCGTAACGTAGCTTAGACTAATGGCCTTCTTGAGCTCATTTCTATTCTATTATGCTGGTCTGCCTATTTTTCGGTGAATTGATTGTTCGCGTTCGAAACACCAGACGGAGTCATTAGCCGCTTCTGCCGTGCCCCGGATTATTTAAGACAGGGGCGTTGATTTCTGATTAAATCGCAGAGGAGATAAATAAAAAGTTGGGGGTGAAGTATTCCCCTGGATTATGAGGGGTTATTAGAAATCGTGCCAGATTATTTCGAAGGGTTGGCTGTATAAGCGTAATTGGCTTTGGGAAATATTATGATTGGCTTCTGTTCTAGCGTGAAAATTTGTCTGAGTAATGTTACCATTCGTTTTATTGTAGACGTGCATTTGCACCAATTCAGTTCCCTACCACACTGAGTGGAAGCTGAAAGAATGTTATGAAAGTTACCAGTGCAGACAAGCATTGCACTAAGAGAATTGTGGAAATGAATGCAGATTCTAGGCTCTAATGAATGCGTACATTTGCACCTATTAAGTTTTGGAACCACTGACTGGAACCCTAAAGAATATGGTTCATTAGTAGGCGATTAAAGTTACTAGTGACGCTTGCATTCTCGAAGTTTGTCTGATATAGTATGGGCGGGCTTTTGCACTGAAATAATTGTGGAAAATTACTTAAGATTCTGGCTCAAACGTAGCAGTGCATCTGCATCAGGTAAGTTTTGGAACCACTAGGTGAATGCTGAAATAATATTTTCCATTGGTAGACGTAAAAGTTACTAGTAACAATTGCATCTTTCAAGTTCATCTGATCTAGTATACACGAGAATTTGCACTAAAAATTGGCGTAATGGGTAAAATTATAATTAAAAGGTTAATTGGCATTAATAAAAGATGAAGGACTGGATCAGCATCTCACAATAATATCTCTTCGTATTCCGGAAGATTTCGGACCAAAATTCAGGCTGCATTTGCACCAAATCAATTTGCAAGGCGAATAAGTGCAGTGACGCATTCTATATAAAAGTCAAGAGCTGAATACACAATTATTATAACGGTATTTCACCTCGTACTCTTGCTGGTGTTGACTGTAGACTTATTCAGATTAATGGTGCGATCGTTAAGAAACTAGAAAATATCGAGGAAAAATTTCAAAGAAATAAACCCAATCTTCTGTACTATAATCGCCATTCGAATAGTCACTGTAAATTATACAGTGGGAAGTGAAATATTGTATACACCACTTACCTATGTGTTTCCTCTGCGTCGCTGAAGGTTACCTCTTCCAAAATGACACCCTGGCTTCTGCCCTTAGCGTTCACAGAGTATACAACAATTCGGAAAGTGATATCTGGTTCCAAATTATCCAGAAAGAAATAAGGCTCCACGTAAGACGTCATGTTATATCTAGGTGATATGCTATTTCCAGAATATAATTCTAGAACGAAATACTGAGGAAGACCTCCATCGAATCCTGGAAGGCAGTAGACTTCGACTGAACTGGTTGTTTGGTTCGTCAAAGAGCAGAGTTCCTCACACCGTAGGGTTTTCCTGAAAAACATCCGACAAAGGATATGAAGCTATAGGCATTTCAAATGAATCTACATTGCATGTTAGAATACATGATCGGTATTCTGTGATGAAATAGTTAGGTCGGGTAGGTTCGAATTATTTCAATGAACCAACACAATAGGTTCTGAAAATGGGTAGCTTTTCTGCATTGAGGTAGACAAGCTAGGAAGACATAAAAATTTCGTGAGAACCAAGGAAAAAAGGTAGGAATTGGTGTTCTTCTTGAATTTCTATAGGCTATATGCCTCGAGGTACATTTCCCTAGGCAATGTGTTCCAGAGCCTCACTGTTCGTTGGATGAACGAGTCTTTGAAAAGGGATGTTCTGCAGGTCTCTAAAGAGACCACATAAGGGTGTGAAGATCGGACTTAACGGGTCAACCTCGAAGAGACTGTCAAAGGAGGAACGATTGATGATATTTCAGAACAGCATCGCCCATAAAAATACCGATAGAATTGTGACAGATCGCTGACTCTTCTACTGTGTTCAAGAGAAGTGAGCGATGCATCACTGACGAGACGAATTGCCCTTCTTTGGACAGAATCCAACAGCTTCAGAACATGTTTAGGTGCCGCACCCCAACCATGAGAACAGTACGTCAAGACAAGTCGGATATGTGCCTTATAGAAAGTAAGCAACTGACTGGAAGTGAAATAGCTCCTGGCACTTTAAGCGATTGATCTCACGTGCTTTTCCCAAGAAAGGTTATTGTGATAGTAATACCAAGCATCGAGATGGATGACTTCAGGGGTATGGTTACTCCTGATAAGCTTATGTTGGGCATATCCAGATCGGCCCTTTTAGAGAGATAGTCCAGTCAATTTGTGCTCAAAGAACCCTAGCAGGAAAGTTCTGGGGTAGTTTGATTTTTTCGATTTTTTATGTTTTTTGGGTGCTGAATCCGAATCTGAGGTTTGCTAACAAAATTTCGTGAGCGAACATTGAAAAAATACAAAAAAGAGAAAAAAATCTCATTCTTTGGCAGTTTTCTACTTATAACTCGGAAACTATCAACTTTTCCTGAAAAAGCTGTCCATACAAAATGAAAGTACATGAAATTTCCTACAAATTGTATTACCACAGCTTGTTCTGCGACAACCCGTTCTGGCTCAAATTATAGTTGAAAATGAGGTATTTTCTATGACTCAATAATGAAAATAAATTAAATTCCGTGGTTCCGATAATGCGAACGTCTTGAAAGTTTGCATGAACATTCAGTATACCATTCTCGATTCACAAAAAAATTTAACTCGAATCGGATATCATGTTATTTAAATATAAAGATTCTTCTTTTCAATATTTCAATTCAATTTTCTATGGTTCTGTTCACACTATCGTCACACAATTTCGCATAAGGCTTATTATGAGCATCTTGCATCTAATTTCATTTAGATTGGTTTAGTTTTATCTGGGATATTGAGGAACAGAAATTCTGAATGGCCATGTTTTATGAAACAAGAATATGGCCATTCAAAGTTTTTGTTCCCCAATATCTCAGAAAAACGAAATGAAATGTTGCCGGCCTTATGCAAGATGCTCATAAGAAGCTTCATGCAAAATTTGATGGCCATAGTGTGAACAGAACCATAGAAAATTGAATTGGAATATTTGAAAGAAGAATATTTATATTTCCATAACAAGATATCCGATTCGAGTTAAATTTTTTTGTGAATCGAGACTGATATACGTTCGCATTATCGGAACCACGGAATTTAATTTATTTTCATTTATTGAGTCATAGAAAATACTCATTTTCAACTATAAGTTAAGCCAGAACAGGTTGTCGCAGAACAAACTGTGGTAATACAATTTGTAGGAAATATCATGTAATTTCATTTTGTATGGAGAGGTTTTCAGGAAAAGTTGATAGTTTCCGAGAGTTATAAGCAGAAAACTGCCAAAGAATGAGATTTTTACTCTTTTTTTGTATTTTTTTCAATGTTCCCTCACGAAATTTTGTTAGCAAACCACAGATTCGTATTCAGCACCCCAAAAAACATAAAAAACCAAAAAATCAAAACTACCCCAAAAACTTTCCTGATAAAAACCCTATTTGACTGTACTAAGAAGACATACTTGTGTTTCGGTAGCATTGAATATCTACTAAATTATCGGATCCCCATTCTAGAATCCATATTTATGTTGTTAACATTACTCCTCGTTCGCTTCTGATTTGGCGGGCTGGTATTGGAGCCCTGAAAGAGAAGGCGGTATGGAGGGTACTTTCATCCGCGAAGCTGTGCACTGGACATGAAGTTGCCCCCAACAAATCATTTATATGAAGTAGAAATAGTGTTGGTGCTGGAATTGATCCCTGCGGAACACCAGCATTTATGGTTAGAGACTCAGATTGAAACCCTTCGACTACCACATGGAGAGAATTGCTCGAGGAGAAACTTACTAGAAGAGAACACAGCTGAAAGGGCAAGCCATAATGGAAGTTGGCGAGAAGTCCCTGGTGCCAGACTCGTTCGAATGCCTTGGAGATATCTGGTGCCACGGTTAAGACTTCACCAAAGTTTTCAATAGATAGCTGCCATATATGTGAGACGTAAGCGAGCAGGTCACCACTCGATCTTTGATGACGGGAACTATATGCCTATCGTTAATAATTCCTCGCAACAGCTAGCAAGACTATACAATGAAATATTGAGGAGCGCAACAACACCTGAGGAATGGAAAAAGAGCATTTGATACCTATATTCACTACCGGGGAATCTCTCTTTTGAGACACTCAATGAAATTGTTCACTCGAATTCTAGGTCAGCACATCTTGCGTCATACCACATTAAGCGAAGAACAGCAGGGGTTCGGAAAAAAATCGTTCAACAGTCGATGCAGTGTTTATCGTTAGGCAGTAATTGAGAAGGCCATCGAGTATAAAAGCCCGCATACCTGTGCTTCATAGATATGACTAAAGCTTTCGATAGAATACATCTGATGGATGTTGAGGACGAACTGAAGCACAGAGGGATATACCCACACATTATACAGACGATTTAAACAACTGAACACGGGCAATATCACCACAATCAAGGCAGGAACGACTAAAACCGATGAAATAAACATCGATACGGGAATAAGACAAGGAGATAGTCTCAGTCCTTTGCTTTTCAATCTGTTGATGGACCAGAATAATTGACAGCGTGTGGAAGGTGAAGCATGGGTACAGAAGGGAGGTAAACTGTGAGGATCTTATGCTATGCGGATCATGCAGTGCTGTTTGCGGATAGTGAGGATGGTCTGCAGTGGTTGCTTCAGGCGTTCAACAGAGAGGCTCACAAGCTAAGCATGGAAATATCAACCAATAAAACTAAAACTATGGTGATTGCTAGAGAACCGCGCCGATGTAAGTTGGAGCTCGATAACAACATAATAGAACAGGTTTCCGAATTGAATTATCTGGGTACAGTGATCTCACCATATGGGAACTTGAAAGAAAGTGTAAGGTATTAGATAAATAAAGCGACCAGAACTGCAGGTGCACTAAGACACACCATCTGGAAAAATAACTATATGACACAAGCAAAGTCAAAATTTACAAAGCATGCATTAGACCTGTAATGACATACACGCGGCGGAAATACGAGCTGCCACGGCCGGAACAAAAAGGATGGCACGCACAAATGAGATAAAGTACTCGGGTCATTACTGGTAATACGCTTAGGGATCAGAGAAGAAGCAGTGACATCAGAGAAGAATACCAGACTGAAGACGTAGTGAGGTGGATGCGAGCAAGAAGGAGATATTGGAACGACCATGTGTCACGGATGGAGATGACAGACTGGCGAAAGTTGCAAGAAATGGAAAACCATCATCAAAGCGACCTCCAGGAAGACCGCCAAAAAGATGGAAAGACAGTTGGAGCTTCATATCGCAGGAACGAGAAGAAGGGACTGCAATGGGTTATAAACAAGCTGTTAGCTTTCGTTAAGAAGAAGAAGAAGAAGTTATAATTCTGAGTGTTCCAGATACTTCATGAGCTCGATGTTGATGGCTTTCTCCATGATTTTTGAAATGATATACAGCAGTGCGATAGGTCTGTAGTTGCTAGAAAGGGTCTTTTGCCTTTTTTGGGGACTGGATGTACTCTTGCAACTTTCCAGTTGGACGGACATATCCCCAATTTGTAAGAGTGGTTAAACAACTTGCATAGAAGAGGTGTCAGTTCACAGGCACATTTTTTGAGAACAATCGGTGGGATTCCGTCAGATCCACAGGTTTTTTGGTGTTGAGACCCAACAAAATCTTTCTGATAGTACGTTCTAGGTATAGAAATAGCAGTAGGTAACATTAAATTTCGGTAGTTCAACCTTTCAGAAGATATACGGCAGATCTTTTTATCTAGAACCGAACATGAATTAGGCTGAATGGTAAAATAAAAAAAACAGAAATTTTCATAATACGTATTCATCTCCATCGATTTGAAGCTTGTTTATAGACAATTTTCTCACCTGCTGCTACAACTTGAAATATACACGGGCTGAGCTGGTGTCCTACAACATTGGACGCCCAGCAAGATAACGAGCCATAGTCGAGCTCAGAAACTGGAGTATACCTCAGTATACTGACGGTACCGTTGCTCGTTCCTGAGAATCTCTCTGCAGCCACATCAAGTGTTTCTCCTGAATTGTTGAACTTCCATCTGTAAGACTTAGCGGGTGGATCAGTTCGACCTCACAAGTGATATCCACGCTCTTCTCCTCTTGAAGCTCCAACTACAATGATCTTGTCTGTTTTACAGGTTGGTGCATCTGAAAATGAATAGAGTTATATAACCAACTTGACAGACTGTTTTTGCAGTATGGAAAAGTTACTATAGAATGCCCGAAATTTTCAGGCGTTCTATAGTAACTTTTATACATTTGTATAAAACGAATTTAATGGTCATCAGGTCCATATGAGGAGAACGTGGTAAAGATGAATGTTACTGGCGAAGAATATGGAGAGAGGATTTCAGTTTGTGGCCAAAACCAGTCTTTGATCAGTCCAAGATCTGTGTAGAACCAGAGATACTCTGCAGGATGTCTATGGGGAAAGCGGAGGTTACCTCACATTCAACTGGCGAAAAAAAGTCTGCTCAGTTCAAGCATAAATACGGAACTAAAAGAAAGATGAGGCAATCAATTTCCCTTTGTATTTTGAAGGGACGAAGTATCTAAAAAGTGTGCTAACAGCTCAGCCCTAAAGTGATCATATTTGGAAAATGAAGCGGAGATGGTTTGTTATCATCAGGGAATGAAGTAGATTCAATAATTTTTATGTAAAGCAGTGTATAACCAGTGCTACCAGCTAGGTCTTTTTCGAAGAAGGTGATACATCCTGAGGACGATATCTCTTCAGTCATTCAAGGTACTTGATTGAAACGTGGCTTACAACACGCGCAAAAATTGAGCACATTTGGGTGAAACTGGCAAAACCTGACACCCAGCTGACGTTAACCTCTAGACTCTCCAAGGATCTTTGGTTGCATTAATCTTTAACATTTCCCATTTGAAAGTGCTTTTGAAATTTATTACAATTGCGAAATAAAAGAGTTAGGAGGTAGGTAGGAGTCATTTATTGAATAGCAACCGAGAAGATTCAGTATCGCAGTGTTTTTCGGTAAACTGCAAAAAGTTGTCCTGCAACGTTACTAAATAGAAGTGAAAAAGAAGAATTGGTTCACAGATTTCGATTTATAACAGTTTGTTGTCAAAAAGTCCTTGTTGATATCGAAATATGTCTCTACAAAACATGACACATACTGCGGCTTTTAACCTCTTGACACTTCAGGCTAACACATTCGAAATTCTTTAGCCTCTAGAGTTTCAAAAATTTCATCTTCAACTTTCTCCATTTGTAGGTACGTGCATTTAAATATTCATTAAGATGGCAAAAAGAAAATTCTATCGAGTTAGAAGGTAGGTAGAGGAGAAAAGAGGCCTGAGTTGGATCGCGCCCAAAAAGATTCATTATCGCCGTGTTCGTCGGAAAGTTGGGAAAACAGCGACCTGGGACATTACTGAAAAGTGGTAAAAAACAGGATCTCCTTCTGTAGAAGGTGATACACCTTGAAGGCAATAGCCCTTAGGATTTATAAGGTACATCCGACTAACAGCAAGGACCTAAATTGAGCACATCTGGAAAGATGTGTCAAAACCTAGCACACTCTGTGATCGTTAGCCTTTCCAAAGCTCTTTGGAATATTTATCTTCAACTTTCTCCATTTGTAGGTACGTGCATTTAAATATTTATTAAATTGAAAAAAAGAAAAGAGTTAGGAGGAAGGTAGAGGAAGAGAGGCCGAGTGGAGGCGAACGTGCAACTTTCTTGTGTATTTTAGACAGATTATATGAAAAATGACTAACAACATGGTCCTAAATTGTTCATGCATTGATTGAGTCACGCCCAAGAAATTCATTATCGCCGTGTTCGTCGGCAAGCTGGAAAACGTAGGCCTGAAATGTTATTAAAAGGTGGTAAAACAGAAGGATAGAGTCATAGGTTGCGATATATAACAGTTTAATGCCAAATCAATCTTTGTTGATATCGAAATCTGCCTCTAGAAAATCTGATATATACTGCAGCCTCTTGACACTACAAGGCTCTTTGTGAGCATTCATCATAAATATTTAGAGAAAAGAGGCCGAGTGGAGGCACGACACAATTTTCCATTCATATTACGAAGATTATATGAAAACTGGACCAGCAGCTCGGTCCAGAAGTGATCAACTCTGGAGAATGTAGGAGGGATGATTTTTCATCAATAGGGGAAATGAAGATGCAATAATTTTGTTGTATAACAGTTTGTGCCAAATCAGATCTGCTTCTGTGGAATTTGATGCATCCTGCATACGATAGCCCTTTGGTGATTTGACTAAAACTGGAAAAATAACAACATGAACATGAATGGAGCACATCTGGTAAACCTGGCAAAACATGACACATACTGAAGACGTCAAAATCTAAATTGTCCAAGGCTCTTTGGGAACATTCATCTTGAACTTTCGCCATTTTACCTACGTGCATTTAAATATTTATTAAAATGGCAAAAGGAAAGTCTGTCGAGTAAAGAGTTAGGCAGAGAAAAGAGGCCGAGTGGAGGCGAAACAGACGCAATTTTCCTATGTATATTAGGAAGATTATATGAAAACTGGGCTAACACACGGCCCTAAATTGATCATGCTCTGTTGAATCGCGCCCGAGAAGATTCATTATCGCGTTTGTTCGTCGGTAAGCTGGAAAACGTCGGCCTGGAACGTTCTCCGGGTGATTTATCTTGATGATCGTTGGTGAAATCCGTCCGGACTGCGCCAGTTAACTGCATATCCAAATTGAATGCCGAAGTAATGGCCTGATTATTTTTCCTCGTTTATCATTCCCGTAGTGACTTTGAAATTTCGAGTGATATTTCGTGGGAGTAGTAATGAACGTTCTCGCAAACTGATATGCACTCATGATTTCCTGATGATAGCGGGCGAATTTTCACACGGTTCTGCGAGATTCGTGGCGGTGATTTCGCTTGGATAATGCCCGTTAGTTCCTCAGTCATGCAGAAATTTATCCCCACAAACTATAGTGGAAAACTTGTTTGCTCGTCATTTCATTGAGATAAGCGAAATGAAGGCCACAAAATATGAGGGATCAGATTATCTCTTTTTAGATATAGTTAAAAGATTCAAAAAACATTTTTGAATCTTCATTATATACTATTCACAAAAAATTGAGATGGATGAATTATGAGTTTTCGAAGAAAAATAGTTAAGGATTGAATGTGAAAAAGCAAATGAAGAGGCTAACACTCTATCCAGAAAGGCAGCTACTTATTGGCCCAGAACCCTACAGTGGTAAAGCGAATGCGTCTATAGAAAAAAATTTTTGGAAAGGATGAAACTGCAAGAGAAGCACCCGGAAGAATCTTCTGGGGATTGATCATTCCAAAAAGTGTTCCCGGAAAATCAGAACGTATTGGATCTCAGTACCAGTGAAATACATTCCTCACTGGCTTCCTTTCAGGATATTGTCACCTCAGAAAGCTCATGGTGAGAATTGGCTCAACAGAAATTGACGACTATAAATTATGTGGGTAAAGGAGGAAACTCATGTTCACTTAGGTACAGGACACCTGCGCCTGCGCAAAGAATGCCTCGGATAAAGAAATTATAGCTGTAGCGCAGTTACAAAAACCGCAAGTGGGGGCTCAGTGGAATGAGACCCTATTTTTAATCTATGAGTGAGTACGAATTATTTTCAACATCGTAATTTTTTTTAGCTATTTTCATCGCGTCCAACTAGGTAAATTGAAAAAATTCAATTGCGAGTCGATAAAATGTAAAATAAGATATCTTTAGAAGATATTTTTCATCAAGTTATAGTTATTTCCTGAATATAATGTCATCTTTGAGTTCAGTGCATTTCTTCAGTGAAACGTGAGAGAGCTCGGTCTATTTTTAATTATTCACAAAATGGAAAATTCAAAGTAATGAAGCTTAATGATTTTTTCTGAAACTGTAATCTGAAATTCTTCTGACATTTTTATGTTCAGATGAATTAGACCTCAATGGACGATTAAATGAAACTAAAAAGAAAGATAAAAGTACCCACTCTGAACAATAGGCGAATAGAAGTCAGCAAGTTTTTACAAATATGATCCTCATCTGAATCTTCATCAATGTTTGGGAAATTGTACTTACTGTTCTTTCTTTCATGCTCACTTTGTGCTTATTCATTTCACTTTTTTCTAATGATTCTATTTCATACTGCACTGCTTGTATTTCTTTTGTATTTCTATTCTGAGCTTCAAAGGCAAAGCTTCAGCCTTTAATGATCTATTAATAATAATTGAATAACGAAAACAGTGCATGGACAGCGCAGGAGAGTCACTTTTCAGTAGGATCAAAGTTTTCAAGTGAAGTTTGGGACGACTTGTGAATGCTTGCCAAAATGTCGAACAACCATACGAAATGATGATTTGTTGCGTTGATAACCAAGAGATCCAGCAGAGAGCAGAGATCAGAGAGAAAAGATTCACGAAGAAGTGAAAAATATGAAAGATTATAAATTTTCCAAAGCAGAAAACTCCGAAAGATTCATTCGCGTTACTTCACGATTCCACCAGATACCCTCACTAACGATTTAAGCACACCCCTCACATCACCATAAAGAGCAACAATTACCATTTCAATTTTCTATTATGGCCCGATATAGCAAATTGTTATGCATTCGCCTTCTCCCAAAAATGAAAATATATTTTATATCTTCCTTTCCCATTTGATGATTGAAGCTCGCAGTATGCTGATCACGTAGATGGGATAACGTCTTTGTGGCAATTTGCAACCCTACATGAGGACGATGTTTTCGAAATAGGGTATAAGTGGGATTTCTCATGTAACTATGATGTTAATCTAGTCGTTTGTTAAGTTATCATTCAAATTTTATGATGAAACCCACATTACTGAGGGGATAGTAATGAAAGGTGAACCATACCTTCCTGGAAAATTGACCTGGCCTCTTTAGAAAATAATTGGGGGTTGAATAATGTGTGACGCATATTGTAATGGCTACGTAGTTTTTAACCCCTTAAAAGCTAAAGGGTTTTCCAATAAGAGGTGTTATTTTCATATTCGAAGAAAAATGGCTTTTTTCAATATAAATGATCGGACGATTATTTCATTTTAAAGAAGAAGCTATGCCATTAATAGGAGGAAATAATATCAGGCGAATGACCACCACGACCATGCTTACAGGACCATATTCTATCAATGAAATTTTCCATAACCAAATCGCAAAGTGACTGCCCTATGTCCTCGATAGCCTCACGAATTCTATCTTTGAGGTCTTGAATCGACGCTGGGCTATTGGCGTAGACCTTCTCTTTCACGTGACCCCAAAGGAAGAAGTCGCAAGGTGTTAAATCACAAGATCTCGGTGGCCAATTGTGATCACCTCTTCGAGAGATAACACGGTCCGGAAACTTTTCCCGCAAGAGATCAATGGTTTCGTTGCTTGTGTGGCACGTACCGCCGTCTTGTTGAAAGTGAACGTTGTCCAGATCAATACTATCCAATTTCTGCCATAAAAAATCATTAATCATCTCTAGATAGCGCATTAAATTCACCTTAAATATTCTTCAACACTTTCGACTACAGCAGCAATATTATCTGCTGTTCTTGAGCGACATGCACGGGTTTTATTCTTACATCGATTACTTGTCCCAACAGCTCGAATTTTTCCACCCATTTTTATTGTGGTCCGACAAGGTGCTTCACGACGACCCAAATTTTCACCATTTTTATATTGAATTTCAATAATTTGAATGCGTTCTTGGAGCGTGTATCATTTCATTTTTATCAATGGCGTAGTTTCTACTTGTCAAATGTCAAAAAAAGACAGCTTCAAACGTGAAATCTACTGAATTGGCGGGCTATTCAAAAAACACCTCTTATTGGAAAACCCTTCAGATAACACTCGGTGAGGTGAAATAGCTAAGGTACAGAAAGAAATTTGAGTGAACCAGATTTCGAAAACTTCAAGGAACTAACTTTCAGTCCGCACATCTCGAAATTCTACCTCCAAGTCATCAAGGCTGAAATTAAGGAATGTAGCTATCAGATTGACCGTTTACGATGTCAATTGATAAAAAGCAACATAGTAAAATAATCCCTGCAAAAACAACAGAGGTTCTCAGACCGATAGATTTCACGTTTAAATGACAGAAAAAAACCGCCGAGCTATCAAGAATCTGATAGGTAGTTTACATCAGACAGAAGAAATTACCTGCTTCGATACGTCTGCAGTCTACGTAATCTCATTATTTTACGTATGAAGGAGCAGACGACGGAAAATTAAGAAAAAGGACCCCGCACACTTACTTAGGAAAAGCGGGTCCAGTGAATTTTCCTAATTTTTACATATTATATTTATACCAACCTTAAGAACAATATATCAGATTTTCACGAAGGTCTTACATCTGGTTTCTTCTATAGGGCGTTCCAAAATTGCAGCTACGGAAAAATGAATCTTTAAATTTTGATGATAATTCTTCTAATTTTCAAAATTTTATCATGATGCTTTGGGTTCTGAATAACAAGATGTGACAGATATCCAAACACCGCCCACCACGTTAAGGTCGTTATACAGGCTGTTCCATGAAGCTGTATATGTAACTGAATGTAACTTTGTTAGTGACTTTGGGACCACCCTGAGTTTTTCAAAATATGATACCATGATGTATGTCCATTTCTGTAGGAAGTTTCATTAATGTACAAAGAACAGTTGCAAAATTATTCAGGTTTACACTCGGATTTCATACAATTTTTCTTTAAAACTAATCTGTAGTTGAGATTGCTGTCAAGGAATAAAGGTTTTCATTAGTATAATATTATGATAGGTCGGTCCAAAGGTGTTTTTTCAGGAATGTACAGGATGGACATAATGTGGTGTCACTAATCTCCTCATATACAGGGTGTTTCATCATAAACTGGACAAACATATATTTTCGTGTAGAGGACATCGGGAGAATAATTTTTTCCTTATACAATATATCCCGTTTTCGAAGCATAAGCGAGATACAGGGTGTCAAACGTCATTTTTGAGCAAGATCATTATGAGTGTTGTCAGTTATGTATAACACTTAAAGTGACGGTTTTTGGTCAAATCTCAGTATTTTTGGGTCCTCTATTCAGAAAAGTTGACGAATATTCTAGATGAATACAATACAAATAAATACAAAAAAAAAATCAGTGAAACTTAGTTGGGATTCGAACCGATGTAGGTATTAAATAGGGAAATGACACTGTTCTAAGGATATTAATATTCGTTGCCAATAATTAATTATTTTGACTCTAGAACTCAAAACAAATTTTCTTTTATTATTTCAGAGGTCTGAACGAGATATTTGAATTCCTGTAGTAACGAAACCGTTCGATATTTTACAATTCTGTTTTCATATTCGTGATTGATAATTCAAGAAGTACAGTTGTACAAAATTTCATTCATTTCGAGTGAAAGTTTTTCATCGCTGTAGACAATTAGAACATGTAAAAAATTGTGTTCGATTTTTGAAAGATTTTTTCCCAGAAATTCTTAGATATTTGTGTTCATTCAGAAAACAAAAGTCAATTTGACAACCGCAAAAAAAATTTAACATTGCTGGTCTTCTGATAGAGGACCCAAAAATACGATTTGACCAAAAACCGTCACTTTAAGTGTTATACATAACTGACAACACTCATAATGATCTTGCTCAAAAATGACGTTTGACACCCTGTATCTCGCTTATGCTTCGAAAACGGGATATATTGTATAAGGAAAAAATTATTCTCCCGATGTCCTCTACTCTACACGAAAATATATGTTTGTCCAGTTTATGATGAAACACCCTGTATATGAGGAGATTAGTGACACCACATTATGTCCATCCTGTACATTCCTGAAAAAACACCTTTGGACCGACCTATCATAATAATTATACTAATGAAAACCTTTATTCCTTGACAGCAATCTCAACTACAGATAAGTTTTAAAGAAAAATTGTATGAAATCCGAGTTTAAACCTGAATAATTTTTCAACTGTTCTTTGTACATTAATGAAACTTCCTACAGAAGTTGACATACATCATGGTATCATATTTTGAAAAACTCAGGGTGGTCCCAAAGACACTAACAAAGTTAAATTCAGTTACATATACAGCTTCATGGAACAGCCTGTATAACGAACCTTAACGTGGTGGGCGGTGTTTGGATATCTGTCACATCTTGTTATTCAGAACCCAAAGCATCATAATAAAATTTCGAAAATTAGAAGAATTATCATCAAAATTTAAAGATTCATTTTTCCGTAGCTGGAATTTTGGAACGCCCTATAGAAGAAACCAGATGTAAGACCTTCGTGAAAATCTGATATATTGTTCTTAAGGTTGGTATAAATATAATATGTAAAAATTAGGAAAATTCACTGGACCCGCTTTTCCTAAGTAAGTGTGCGGGGTCCTTAAAGTCGTCTGGATGGGGGATTTCATGAACAAACTTGAGTCAACCAGATTTTGAAAACTCCAAGGAATTAACCTTCAGTTTCCACATTTCGAAGCCATCGAAGAATTGATCGACTCAGTTAGTTCTCTTAATCTCTTATCTAAGAGATTAAGAGAACTAACTGAGTCGATGCTATTTCATCTGAAATAGCATTTCATTTTTATCTCAGAAATTATTCGTCGCAAATAAAAAACCCAAGATACCATTCAAACTGTTAATTATGTGGTGATAACGAAAATATTTAAAATTTGAAAAAAAGCTATGGCGTATCATTTTTTCGGCGGATTTATTGAGACAGTAGCCTGTATGGACACAACTGATGAAAATTATAAATAACTTTTGATTAATGAGTACTCAAAACCTATTAAAAAGGTAAACAAAATCTTGAAAGGTTTCGAAAATATGAAAGCTTTCTTTGAGCAAACTGACGTGCTGGACAATAAAATCTACTGAAAACCATCGAAAATTTTCTGCTTAATTTGAATCTCAGCTTGGAAGAAGTAATATTTTCCAATTACGGACCTAGAAATTTTGGGGATTCGAATATAAATCGATCGACCTGTGGAAGGGAATCATTAGTTCCAAATATCAACCGACTATACTGGTTAATTCAAAAGTTATGAGAAATTGAAAATTTTGGTGAATACATAACCACCCTGTATCTCGGTTATAAATTTGATAAGACCTGTCATAATATGACAGACAAGTCTAAAAACCTATATATTATATAGGTTTTTAGACTTGTCTAGGGAAGCTTTAGCTCAGCCTTCCGTATGTTCATTTACTAATGAACCATCTTGTATTTAGATGGAATATCATCATCCAGAAAAGCTACCTGAACAAATCTCATGGTAGGAAGATACTTCATCACTGAAAACTTTCGAACTATTTCAAACTCTTTTAAAAAGTTGGAAGTTTCTTTTTTTTAATATTCCAATTGAATTTTATATGTTTCTCTTCACACTATGGCCACAAAATTTTGCATGAGGCTTGTTATGAACATCTTGCGTTTGACCATAACATAAGATTTTGATTATTTCCGTTTTTTCTGAGATAATGAGAAACAAAAATTTTCAATGGCAATATTTTATGGAACACCCTGTACGATTTGACAGGTTAACGAACTTAACTGAGGTATTTGGGACCCAGAAATTATCATGAAAATTTCAAGTCTCTTGGACAATTCCTTCGAAAGTTATTGTGCAAACGACAGAACGGTCAGGGCCATGGACAGAATTGAATTCAACCACGAATTCGTCATCAGGTAGTCGAATTCTATCGTTTGAGACTATATTCGGCTCCAAATTAGAAAATTACAGACATTTGGGCAAACGATATAGCAATCATTCAAGTAGAACGAGCGTTCAAAAAGATAAATAATCCTGGTATTTCAAGAAGACTGTTTTTCTTCGAATTGCAATTCCCGTAACTGCAACAGGGCGTGTATCCTAGTCGATACTTTCCGCAAGTCTAGACATCTCAAACAATCCTTTCCAGACCGAAGAAAGAAAATGCTCTTCTTATATAACTCAATAAAAAGATATTACCGACTGAAACTTGCTAGTTCATTCTGAGGCACAATACTCAGGCCTGATCTTGTCATTTAATAAATTACTTTTCAGGATATATAATCGCGCAGATGGAGGATATTGTCGTGTAGCTGCACGATTGCCCTCCCGTGGCGATCGCATGCCGTAGATGACATATAAAATTCCTCATCCCGACAACTTTTATTCTCCTTATTTTTCTGACGTCTGCCTCCTTCATACGTAATATAATGAGAATGGTATACTGCAGACGTATCGAAGCCGGTAATTTCTTCTGTCTGATGTATACCACCTATCAGATTCTTGATAGCTCGGCGTTTTTCTGTCATTTTAACGTAGAATGTAGCTCGACAGGGATTTTCTTTCGTTACTGTGTTGCTTTTGGAGCGCTCGTTCTACATAAAAGAGTGCTTTATGGTTTTGCACAAATGTCTGTAATTTTCAAATTTTGAGCCGAAAATGGTCTCAACCGATAGGGTTAGACTCCCTGATGACGAATTCGTAGTCAAATTCAATTCTGTCCGTGAGGCCGTCCGTCCGTTAGCACAATAACTTTCGAAGGTATTTTCCTAGAGACTTGAAATTTTCAGGGTGTGTTCGGTTTCCAAAAGGCTCGGTTGAGTTCGTTAACCAGCCAGATCGTAAAGGGCGTTCTAATAATATGGCCATTCAAAATTTGTTTTCCTCAATATTTCAGACCAATAAAAACCCATTGAAATTAAATGTTGCGGCCATATGCAAGATCGCCATAATAAGCTTCATGCAAAATTTTGTGACCATAGTGTGAACAGAACCAAAGAAAATTCAATTGGAATATTGAAAAGAAGAAACTTTATATTTCCATAAAAAGATATCCGACTAGAGTGAATTTTTTGTGAAGGACGATCGATATACTGAATATTCATCCAAAATTTCATGGCCACAGTATTAACAGAACCATAGAAAATTCAATTGGAATATTGAAAAGAAGAATCTGTATTTTTCCATAACAGGATATCCGATTGGAGTAAAATTTCTTCTGTGAATGGAGATTGATATACTGAATCTGCATGCAAAATTTTGTGGCCATAATGCTAACATAACCATAGAAATTTCAATTTGAATATTGAAAGAAGAATCCTTATATTTTCATAACAAAATATCCGATTCGAATGAAATTTAATTTGAGAATGAAAACTAATATACTGAATGTTCATGCAAAATTCCAGGAGGATCGCATCATCAGTTCCTGCTCATGGCTTCTCTAAATTTTTTATAATTATTATTCCTAAATTGAATTAGATATTTAGGATAAAATACCACTTTTTAATTTTATGGGAGATGATTAACCTTCATCAGGGTCCTGTAGCGGTCTAAGAAGAACACAAGATTTGAAAAACCTGGTTTAAAACATCCTTCTGGCCAAGGAGTAAGAAGTATTTTGTGTCTGAATATTGAAGGTATTTATTCGAAAAGTTTTAAGTTTCAAGTTTGTGAAGACTGCGGGGTTTGTTTTTTTCTACGGAGGTTTTAACCTGGTATCATACGTAGACTAGTATGGTACTCCAACGGTTGCTTATTGGATTATAGCTTCGCTGAGCAGCCCGATAATCAATATGCAACTAGGTGCAGCTTCAGTTATTGCGACGCCTGGAGACGGGTGCCCACAAGGCGGCTGCTTATTGCCACTCTTGTGGTCACTGGTCGTTGACGATCTTCTTGAAACACTTGCAAGTGCGGGTTTTGAGATTTGCGGTTATGCAGATGACCTTGTGATAATGGTTCGGGGCAAGCATGACGACACAATTAGTGATAGAATGCAAACTGCCCTAATCTTAACTCACGAGTGGTGTCGCCGAGAAGGTCCCAATATAAATCCCAAAAAGACGATATTACTGCCATTCACCAGGAGGAAGAAACTCTCTCTAAAAACAATTACGATGAACGGGACCACAATAACCCCATCGAACTACACCAAATATCTTGGTGAGATCTTCGACAAAAAACTCTCCTGGAGTCTACACATCGAGGCTGTGATCAGTAAGGGCCGGAGAGCTCTCTTCATGTGCCAGAGGATGGTCGGAAGTACCTGAACTAACGAATTGTAATTACAAATCCATTGTTCGGTCAATCGTGAGCTACGCGGCTCTCGTTTGGTGGCCAAGAGCAAAACTAGTTTCGGGAAAATTGGCCCTAGGAAAACCACAGCGTGTCTGTCCATAACAGGCGCATCTCGTTCCTGCCTAACTGCTGCCATGCAAGTCATTCTGGACTTGCCTCCTCTAGAGATTTTTCTGGAAAGCGAGGCGGCTAGATGGGCTCCCCGGGTGGCAAGGGAGTGGGAGCTGAAAACTGGTGACTACTCAGGACACTTTCGCATTCTAAATGAGTGTAAGGAGCTTCTGTATGTGGTCACAGATAACCTCCCTTTGAGACACGAGTTTCAGAACAACTTTACCACGTCATTCCCAAGTCGTGACCAATGGGCTAATAAAGAAGTAGTTTTCCCCAGAGGGTCTACGGTATTTTATACTGATGGTTCTAAAACTAAAGATGGAAGAGTCGGAGCTGGTGTTTACGGTCCCTCAATCCAATTAGCCATACCAATGGGTCTCTGTCCTTCGGTTTTTCAGGCAGAGACATTTGCTATAAGGGAGTGCGTTGCGCTCTGTGCGGAACGCAATTACCAAAGAAAGAAAATATATACAGGATCTGACAGCAGAGCAGCCCTGCTAGCGCTTGACTCCCCACTAGTGAAGTCAAAGTTGGCCTGGGAGTGCAAAACGTCACTTAACCTACTCGGAGAAAAGAACCAGGTCAATCTCATCTGGGTGCCTAGTCACTTCGAGATTCACGGCAATGAAGCGGCAGACCAAGGCCAGGGAAGGAGGGACAACCCCCTTCACTGGACCAGAACCGTTTTGCGGCTTCCCAGCCAGCCATCAGGCATTGGCTATTAAGGACTGGGAACAAAAGAGGAAGCTTATGTCCTGGCGTACGACCAATGGTCAAAGGCAAGCTTGGTCACTTCTCTCTCACTCGACGAGCTGGACCAAGAAAGTTCTCTCACTCAGCAAATTGGAACTGAGGAAACTGACAAGCGCTCTCACTGGGCACTGTCCCGTGAGGTATCACTTAAAAAACATGGGAAAAGCGCCCGATAGTACGTGTCGCTTCTGTCAGGAAGCCATCGAGACAGTCAGACATCTGCTATGCGAGTGTGAAGCTGTTCACCAGAAACGGTTACGGCATCTTGGTTCCTGGTTCCTAAAGCCTGAACAAGTAATGGATGTGGCCCCCAGAAGGGTGGTGAAGTTCACTGAGACTTTGCTACCTGACTGGTAAACAGCGCGGGGATGCACAATAGATCTTAAGGTCGAGGTGCTCGCAAGGTCGGTTTTGATCTGTCGCCCCTCCTCTAAGCTAATCTAATGGTACCCCATTTTGCACCAACCTCAGATAGGGACTTTTTTGTTTCATGTTTTGTGTTTTGTTAGCTCCCAATTCAAAAGAATACCTAAGTACCTAAATATGATGAAGCATTAAAATATAATGCGAAAGCTTAGCAAAGAATAAAGAGTATCTCATTTCACTCTCCAAACCAGAGTCGATAGACTCTTATCAATCAATAATACCTAAATATATATATTGATATTAAAGAAAAAGTATCACCATTTTTTTAATTCTTAAGGACAGTATATAAATATAATAAGGAGTATAATGAGGTTCGGTCCCATGCCAAGACTTTTTGGGATATTGAGTTATTCATGAAATAATATGACATTGTATATTACTGTGTCAATCTAGATTGACAAACCCCATGGTTGAAATGAATGACCCTATAATAAGTACAAAAATCGATATGACCTTATAATCCTCACAACAGAAGCAACTTATATCATTTCCCGATCATTCTGAATCAAATCAAGTACTATATTTTCAATATGATCGGGTGATAGAACCGGAGAATTCCTCTTATCCATGAACAATAGATTAGGGAAATAGGCGAAACCTCAAAATACAAGATTCGAATTCAGCCCATCTCAAAATATTCAGCAGAATACCGTATCGTTCGATTTCCTGGGAAATTGCAAGTGTCGGAAATCCATTTGCAGGAAGCCAATGTATAAATTGAAAGAAAACCAGATGTTACGTCGGTGGTGACAAATTGCTGCATCAAATATGGATCGAGAACTACCCATGTTGAACTTTATATTTCTTTATTTATGGCCGGGTGCATGGGAAAGGAAGATATGGAAGAGCATATTTGGGATGATGAGTTCGAAAGTGATTGAATACTGAGCAGTTTGATCTTGGACGTTTTCTCGGAAGTATCCACTTGAATATATTGGGTTGTGGTGAAATCTAAATGATTGCAGACTGCAGGGCTACCGATAATATTAATTATTGGGCGCTCGTTCTACTTAAATGAGTGCTATATCGTTTGGCCCAAATGTCTGTGGTTTTTGAATTTCGTGGTCAAATTCAATTCTGTCTGTGGGGCCGTCCGGCCGCCGTCAGCACAATAACTTTCGAAGGTATTGTGCTAGAGACTTGAAATTTTCAGGATGAGTTCGTTAACCAGCTAAATCTTACAGGGTGGGATATTGGCGCAAACCTTCTCTTTCACGTGGCCCCAAAGGAAGAAGTCGCAAGGTGTTAAATCATAAGATCTCGGTGGCCAATTGTGATGACCTCTTCGAGAGATAACACGGTCCGGAAACTTTTCCCGCGAAAGATCAATTGTTTCGTTGCTTGTGTGGCACCGTCTTGTGAAAGTAAACGTTGTCCAGATCAATATTATCCAATTTGGCCATAAAAAAATCATTAATCATCTCTGGATAGCGCAATCCATTCACCATAACTGTTTCTTCAGCCCCATTTTCGAAAAAGTAGGGTCCAGAGACACCGCTGTACCAAAAACCGCACCAAACAGTCACACGTTGCTGAAAGAGAGAGTTTTCAACAACAATTTTTAATTATTTCTGTTTCAGAGACTGGAAGTGAGAACCTTTAGAAATAACTCTTGAGTTTTCCGAGCCGCAGATGAGACGATTTTGCATGTTGACGAAGCCACCGAGGTGGAAAAAATCACTCAAGATGATTTTTCGATGGAATTCCGGATCATTTTCATGCATTTCAACGACCCAATCAGCAAAGACACGACGTTGTTGATGATCGGCAGGCTTGAGCTTTTGTGTTAACTGAACTTTATAAGCCTTAAGACTCGAATCTTTATGCAAAATACGGTGTACTCAATTACGTTTGTCTAATGCCTAATTCCAAAGAACGACGAGCAATTGAAAAACCTGGGTTTTCTTCAACACTTTCGACTACAGCAGAAATATCCTCGGCTGTTCTTGAGCGACGTGCACGGGTTTTAATCTTCATTTCACTAACTTGTCCCAACAGCTTGAATTTTTCCACCAATTTCTTTATTGCGGTCCGACAAGGTGTTTCACGACGAGCCAAAAATGTTCGAGTTTTACGAACCGTCTCTGCCAAATTTTCACCATTGTTATAGTGAATTTTAATAATTTCAATGCGTTTTTGAAGCGTGTATCGTTCCATTTTTATTAATGGCGTAGTTTCTACTTGTCAAATGTCGAAAAATGACAGGGGTATTCAAAATAACACCTCTTATTGGAAAACCCTTTATAAGAGCAGAATCTCCTTGGAAAATAATCAACTTTGTGAAGGAGTTAATATTCCTAGAAAGAAATAGCTGTACTATTCCTCGCTCAAAAGCCTTATAGGTCGTAGTAGGTTCAGAAAAGCAAAAGTTGAGATTACTTATAAAAATTACAATTGATTATTAGACAATAAATGCACCTCAATTCCATCAGAAACATCTTACACACAAGAAAGGAACCAGATAGCAACATATGCAACCGCACAGTCTAACATTGTCTGCGGCTACTAACGACCATTCCGTTGCGTCCTGCATTATTGATAGATTGCTGGAGAGGATGCCTGTTTTAGATGCAATTAAACCCGCCTGATTACCACTAGAGGCACTTTAGAGGCCCGTATTACACCCCAATTTCAGCCATCCGTTCTGACCACTCCGCAAACTACACACTGTTATGGGCCTTTAAGCGACGCTTAATTTTCAGTCGGCATGGAAAAATACACGTGTTGCCGGAGCCTGTCTTTGTGGATTTATAGTTTTAGGCTAGTGCTCGAATGGAATCTTCGTTTGACATTCCTTTCGTTTTTCATATTCATTTCAAGTTCCTTTGAAGTATTTCGTTAAACCTTTGTTGAACTCCTTCTGACGATATAATTATGAAAATACCACTTTATACTCGTAATCTGTCCAAATATTTAGCATCAGTTCTCTCAAATATTTATTTATTTAAATAATGACAAGGGTTGAGATTATTAAATCTATAAACCCAACTCAAATACAATAATAATAAAACAACTGAAGGAACTATAAGAACTGTGAACACAAAACATGGTAAACAACAAAATGAAAAATTAATTTCGAAGTCATTCATCTAGCCTGTTCTTAAAAGCGTTCACAGCCTCCACAATCGCCGTTGGTAGATCATTCCATGAACTGAATACTCTGTTAGGGAGAAACATTTGCCGAGGTGTCGATTTGAAGGCTTCCTTATATAGTTTATACCGATGCCCTTGCAAGCTGTTAGTATTGAGGCATACATGTCCTGGATCTCTCCACTGAAATGGCCATGCAGGGTTGGGAATGTAAAAATGAGATCCCCCTAGTCCGGCGTTCAGCAAAACTTGGTAAATCAAATATGGAGATCTTCGTAGGCTGGACGCACATACGAGTATGGTAGAAGTGGATATCTGGGGGTCACCTTGGATATCTGGGGGTCACCTTGGATAAAAAACTCAATTGGAACTCTCACCTTAACAAAGTGATTGCCAAATCTACAACGGCGTTCTGGATATGCCGCAAGTTATTTGGCAAAACTTGGGGTCTGCAGCCTCGTATGATCCACTGGATCTATACGACGGTGGTAAGACCTGTTATCACATATGCCTCTTTAGTTTGGTGGACTAAAACTGAAGAAAAGACAAGCCAGCAGAGGCTGAATAAGCTTCAAAGATTTGCCTGTCTAGGCATTACAGGAGCTGCGTATACAACTCCTACAGCTGCAGTAGAGGTAATACTGGATCTCACCCCGCTGCATATTTATGTTAAGAAAGAAGGTCTCATGAGTGCCCTAAGAATGGACCAAATAGGGCCTGGCAAGGGACACGGAAATATTTTAAAATCACTCGGTGGTGACCTCCCTTTGCTACCGAGGGATTCCATGCCAATCGAGTATGACCTTGACACCAACTACGAAGTGATCATAGGTGATCGCCAAGAAAGTGTGGAAGGTTTGTCTCGACTTCGTAAAAATCATCTCATCTGGTACACAGATGGGTCCCTAAGGGAACGAGGAGCAGGCATAGGCATATACGGTCCCAAAAACAGGGAATCGGAGCCTTTGGGAAAGCCAATAACAACGCTTTAAACTGAAATTCTGGCCATAGAAAGATGCGCCCAAGTCTGTCTGTCTAGACAGTACAAGGGAGCCAGAATTTGTATTGCCTCTGATAGTCAGATGGCACTGAGGCAGCTTATGGCCGTTGATTGTAGATCAAGGACCATTTGGAGCTGCAAACAGTCCCTCAAAACACTGGCGAAGTACAACAAGCTAGTTTTAACTTGGGTACCTGCCCACCAGAACATTGAGGGAAATGAAAAAGCTGATGCCCTTGCAAAAATAGGAGCAAACACACCCTTCACCGGACCCGTGCCCTCCTGTTGGGTATCACCTACACTGATTAGGGCAGAGGTAGGCGTTTGAGAAAAAAGGGAGAAACACTCTTACTGGATAAACACATCCGGTCAAAGACAAGCAAAGAGACTAATTGAACCTTCCAAAGAGAAGGCTCAACAAGCTCTATCGTTGTCAAAAAACGAGTTAAGGCTGCTAATCGGCCTTCTCACAGGGCATTGTCCCGTGAGATATCACCTACACAAGATCGGTAAAGAAAACTCCGACATTTGTAGGTTATGTGAATCGGCCACTGAAACCACCGATTGTAGGTTATGTGAATCGGCCACTGAAACCACCGAACACATACTATGCCAATGCACTGCGCTGGCGCAAACCAGACTTACTCTACTAGGGGGCGCGTTATTAACGCCAGCCGACATAAGAGCGAAGTCTCCTAAGGAAGTAACCAGCTTTGCTAAGGAGGTTAGATTCCTGGGAAAAACGTAGTTTTAGCATGGTAACGCACAAAAGACCTTATTGGTCGCAGTGCAGAAGGGTAATCAACGTGCCGATCGACCACTATCTAATCTAATCTAATCTAATGGTAGAAGTGTAATCCAGCGTAGAACAACTCCAGAAGAATTTTCTTCACACCTGGTGAAGGCACCATACTGGTCAACATTTATGTGCTTGTAAAACAATCGATTTGATCTTTTTTAAACTGGACTTATTCTTGGAGTCCAGATGTCTTTGATATGAACAAACGGTTGACTGATAGGGTTGTCAGCTATTGACATGGATGCTTCTTCCTTCTATCTATTCGGTTTAGTTTATTTTTCTTTGATATTAAGGAAGCTTCATCCTGAAGAATCTTATGATCATTTTTTAAAGCATGTTGACAAGCTAATTCATGTTCTCACGAGGCACTTCTTGATATGTGGTTTTTGGTTAGTTGATTTTCATTATCAGGTTTTATTTAAGTTGGTGTAGTCCTTATAAATGCTGTTTCACTATGATATTATTTAGTAGGTATGGAGAAATACAGTTTTTGCCACTGCCTGCCTTGTGAATTTATAGTTGTGTAGTTAGTGCTAGAATAAGATATTCGTTTGACGAGGCAGTCATTTGATCTTGAAAATCTTTGGAAACTTGGAGCATTGTGTAGCATTGACGTTTAGTTTTTATGACCCCATAAGTTTCTTATGTGCTTCCTTCAATTTTCTACTCTTTAAATTTCTACTTTCAATATTACACAACATAATGATCTTGTAGTCTTCATTCAAAGCATCTTGGACAAGCTTTGACTAATTACTATCTCCCCGTTGAGGTAATTTTTCATGTTCTTGGATTAGAAAATTCAGAGGACGTTTTGTTTCCTCAAAATAAACTTTACTGCATTCACCTGGTTGTTCCTAATATGCAGTTTTTGGTTAGTTGGTTTTCATTATCAGAAGTTTAGCTTCTATAAGTAGTATCTATAGTTTGAGTGCTGTTACCACATTGAACTTATTTCAGTTGGCATGGAAAAATACAAGTGTTGCCGTCGCCTTTCTTTTCTGGATTTATAGTTCTAGCGTTTTAGCGACGAGATGAGAAGCTGGTGCTGAAATGTAATTTTCGCTGGACGTGTTAGTCATTCATTATTTTCTCAACAACCCTTGGTTACCCGTAGGGTACAATGGATCTTGGTCTCAGCTACAAATCAGTCAGAGGAGATGAGTTTCAAGACTTCAGTGATGCACATCATGAAGGAGATGGTGAAACTGGACGCTCGTCTGGTATTTTATGAATGTATGCTGGTAAAGCTATATTTTGGCTTGCTCAGAGTTTAAAATCTTTTGCAATTTCCACAACAGAAGCACAAATAGTGGCTGCTAGTGATGCTGTACGAAAAATGAAATGGTTAAAGCGACTATACCAGGAAAGTCTCAAGAATTCGCTTAATGCCAGCATTGATGGTGGACAACCAAGCTGCTATTAAGCTGAGGCAAAATGCAGAATTGAGGCAAAATCCAAACTAAGCATATTCACATTTTATCCATGTGTGAACCTTACGATAATACCTTAATATTTATGTAACATCATCAACTATAAATTTATAATAAAAGATTAGACGTGAAATACCGAATTTTATTGCAAATTATGGTTTTCAAATATAAGAATGAAACATCCTGAAGGGAATACGAATTTTGCGTAAATTCTTCTCACAGTTTTCTTTATATTATTTCTAATCAAAATTACAGATTTCATAAGAAATTCATCTTCAGTGCCATCAGTAGGTCAAATGTAAAAAAACTAAAAACTAAAAAATGTAGTCGTTTTTTGCTACAACGAATACAAGGCCGTTTCCTATCTTTCTATACTCTATGATCTTTGCGAACAACTGATACTCACAACAATGAACTCACTTATTGAAACCAACTTTCTCATTCTTATAATATAACTTAATGAAATTCCGAAAAATGTAGTGGATGAATAATATTCATTTCAACCATAAATTAATAATTATGATGCCAAGTCGAGCACAGTTCCGATAAAAGCCACTAATAAATAAATAGAAACAGAATTATTAATCACCCAGCCACACCACTTCCCCATCCTTCGATTACCATGCTACCCTGAAGATTCATTTCAACGTAAAATCGATTTGAATAATTAATCATGGACGAATTATTCGTTCTTATTTATGTCCTGCATCAGCCATCACCGATATGAACCTGCCAAATCCCTCTGCACCTGTCGTGGCATAAAACGACATCTTTCCACTTCACATGGGTGATTTATCACCGCAGTTGAAATGCTGGCTCCTCATTCCCCCTGTGGATCCGCACAGTGAATAAACATCTCCTTGAGTCGAATAAAATCCAATATTTAAACATTCTATGTTCCGGTGGATGAACATTGATCCGATGAAAACAACTTTATAAGTTTGAACAACTTTGTGAGTTGAATGTTGGCTTAGAGTTTGTTTTGGTTTATTATTTCCTTGAATAATAAGTTTGGAAATTGTGCTCCTGAACTTTCACACTTGGAGTTTTGAAGTATGCATATTTTCTTGGTTAAGTAGGAAAAATATATACTTCCAATTCTTACATAACATATTCGTCTTGTTATTCATAGTAAAATTGAAAAAGTTATAAATCTGCGCTTGAGGTGAATCGAGGAAAATAGAAATAAAAAAAAACCTTTGATAGGTCACCTACGATAAATCCAACAAGGTCCTTGTATTGTATATGATTGAATTGATTTTTGTCATCTAGTTTAGTGAAACTGAAACGGGAAATTCGACCAGAATCTAGTGTTAATCGTGTTGTTGTTGACTATGTTTTTTATTGTATTTTAGATTTCTGCTACAGCGACATGGCGCAAACTACAGTACAGTTATTTAAACTGAAAACTGAGCCATAAAAGTAGCATTTCGAATGAAAACTTCTCCCTGTAAAGGGATGTATCTCCAGTTTCAGAAAAAAATTTGTGTGAATGGCTATTGGAATTCTAGTTCAGTTTTTCCAGCAAAAAGTTTTGGCTGGAACTTCAGAATAACCCGAAACTAATCTTAAAATTTCTATCAGAACAGTTAGAGAAGATATAAATACCATTCATTAATTATTTCAAAATTTCTGTATATAACTTACATTGGACCCTGAAGAAAAGCTCATTGCTTAAAGTCTCTCCTTCACTATTCACTACAGAACAGATGTAACGTCCTGCGCTTTGTCTGGTAACTTTCTGCAATACCAAACTCTGATTGCTGTGTATGATTCGTCCAGACATGTTATGAGGCAGGACTTCTCCCTGAAATAAAATAAAAAATTGAATCTAAAGTTTCATAATTTTCGTGCTATAAGAAAAACATAGTTAAGCCCACCAAATTATAAATGATCAAGGAGCGACCGATCATTTTAGAATGAAAGCACGAGTTCCGTCTCTTCGATTGATCTTTACTCGAACCTTCGGCGTTCTACACCCGTACATCTCCCCTAAAAGTGGCCTGATTGTCATACTTTCATCCACTAGTTCAATTCTAAGAATATTGAATTTGAAGCTCACATTTCCCAAGCCATTCACTGTTCTATAAATAGCAAAACAACATCCCTGCTCCTATATTTACATAAACCTTTCAAAACCTAATAAAACTTAAAAACAGAAAATGCCTTATGTTAGCTGCTTGAGGGGACTTCGCCAAAAAAAAAAGAACGGGTCACAGATAGCTTAAAGATACCCTAGTGCTATCACTATAGCTATCGGAGGAGACGTAAGACAAGGCTAGGAAGCTATCGCTAAAGTACTAGGGTATCCTGAAGCTCTCCGAGTCTCTTGTACGTGGTCCCATTTGGCGTAGTTAGCTCAGGCTGCATCCTCGAATTCTAAGGCCTGGTGCACATGCAGAGCAAAGTAATCGTGACGCAGCATTAGCATTCGGAGGAGCTACACCAAATAGGAAATGCAATGCAGATAGCATTTGGCTACCTTGAACCTTTGCCGGCCTGAGATAACTACGCCAAGTGGAAGCCTTAAATGGCACGCAAATAGCTTCTGGAAAGCTCCGATTTGGCGTAGCTATCTCATGCAGCTCTCTTGAATTCTGACGCTACGTTGCGATTACATTACAGCACATATACCCCTCCGTTATATTTTCACAAACACCACTGCAGGTTGTAGGTTGCTTATAGTCTGTTCACGAAAGTTTGAGCCGTCGGTTGTTCATGACAATTTGGCATAGTCCACTGTGTTTATTAAAATTTTAGGTTACGATGTTCATTTTCTTGTCAGATTAATAAGCAATGTTGTCGATATTGCATAGAGTTCACTGATGACTCGCAAGCTCGTCGGACGAGGCCGGGTACATTCGGCAACGTTGACTTTATTTTACGTTATGTCAGCAAATACTGCCAACTTCAGATAAATAAACAAATGCCTACATTGCGCTCAAACTTTCGTGAACGGACTATACATTTATATGGATCTCACTATGCTCACGAGTCTCCACCAGTTACATGTAGCGTTCATTATCTCCTGCACATTTCATAGTTTCCTCACATCCGGAAATAATACAGCACGGGCAAAAAATGAAACAAGGTGCCGATTAAAACCACAACGACCCCTAACCCCATGCATTCCAACCCCCAAATAAAAAGAGCCCGTTCCGCTTCCTAACCGCTCCCTAACCTCGACGGCGGCAGTGAAGACGGATTATCTCTAATTATCTTAGACGTCCGATGAGGTTCCTTCCTACGGCGCAATCGAGCTTCCGATGCCACAAAAACGGGACAGAACACGCAAAAAATTCCTCCGGTGGCAGAGACATCTGACGGCCGGACGGGGCACTAATGCCTTTTTCGCCCCGAATGGGAATAAATTCTTTACAACTCGGATATTGCGATAAGGGAGGAGTGGATGATGGATGTAATAAACGGGTACGAACCCGAAGATCCGGGGGTCGAGGGGTATTCATCGGGTTTGATTGATAAGGAGTAAGGGACTTCGGGGATCTCCGCATTGCGATAAGGGTGGTGGATGCTTTCCTGTCGACCTTACTGCTACTCGGTTGAATGTCATCAATTTTATTGGTTTATGATATTCTTAACTTGACAGTGGTGTGAATTTTGTTACGAAATGTTATTCGTCGCCATATTTCAATATTCGATCCAAACGGCTCACATTTTCCCAGAAGAATTAAATGTAACTTCTAGGAGATTATCGGAGGGAATTCTCGATGGACACTTCCACTGATATCCAGAAACCTCTGGCATCACTTCAGAAATGATGGACCCTCAGCAAATCATAGTATGTAGTAGGAGAGCTGGCACGAATTTTAGGATAGGTATTTGAGGCAAGCTGAAAACTTGTCAGATACCTCTCCTATTATATCCCAACTCGGGATTGCAGACCTAGCTGGTGAGTAGCGGGGCTAAATCAACCCCTACATTTTTAAAAATATTTATTTTTTTTCAGATAGAAAGCCCTACCGAAATGATCTGTCTTTTCGGGAATCTTATTTTTAAGTTATAAATAACACTCCATTAAAATTTCAAGCTGCCTCAAAAACATTTTTTGCAAAATATTTTCGCACGCGTCTGGCAATGTTAAAACCCGATTAAATTATCTGGCTTATTTTTTTTAGTATTTATGAAGCATTACACTGCAACATATTTAAATTGCGTATTGCCTCAAACATATTTTTGGGAAAAAAAATAAATATTTTTTTTTAAATGTAGGGGTTGATTTAGCCCCGCTACTCACCAGCCAGGTCTGCAATCCCGAGTTGGGATATAATAGGAGAGGTATCTGACAAGTCTTCAGCTTGCCTCAAATACCTACCCTAAAATTCGTGCCAGCTCTCGGACTATAGCAATTTTCTCTTTTCTCTTCGTGGTCAGGTTTTCGAGAAGAAAATTATTGAAATCACTGAAGTAAGCTAACGAATTCAAACGACCAGAATTGGCGATTGAGGGTGAAGTACGCTTTAGTATTCATTTCATCGGTTGAAGGTTGAACCACAGTTTACAAAGATGCCATTTGGTCTCTCTGTTGTGAATCGTCACCCTCAATGATTGCTCGCACGTCATCATGACGCGATGTTTGAACTCACAAGTATAGATATTGGCGATATTGCATAATTACATACTTCGAATTTCAAGTGAATAATTTGATAGATTTATACAGGGTGCGGCGAAATGGAATCCCACATTTCCAACTGAATTGTAGAAAAACTGAACAGGTTATAGAAAACATCTTTTCATTTATGGTCTTTAAGGGTTTGCAGATCCCGTTCTTCTTCAATTTTTTGTCTATCACAAAATCGTTTCCAGGCCAAGAACACTTACATCAGCGGTACTAAAACTACTAGAAACATTATCCTTCTCCTGGGCGAATCCAACCTTTCCAGCTCCTCCATATTCGCCACGTCAGTCTCAGTGACTTTGTGAAATGTGGGAGCCCATTCCGCCGCACACTGTATTAAATAATACTCTTAAGACTGCCACATGGAGAAAATCCTATATTTTAGAATACTGGAAATACCCATTACAGTTGATAATGCCATTGGAATCATATGAATTGAACTGTATTGGAAAATAATCATTCAATAATGTATAGCGTTGAGTTAATAATGAAACACCTTGGTTGGATTTCTCAATCGATAATCAACTTGAATAAATGGTTCATTAAGTTGAAAAATTCAAGCATTGGCGAGAAAACGAAGGCTCGTTCCAATTTGAATATCCTTGAAGCTACTGATTTCATTCTATTCATGCATTTTGATAACAACCAGTAAAATTGTTTTTAATCTCGGATCATTCGTCTCAGTTCAATATTTCGAAACTTGCAGACATTCAGGCTGCACTATAGCGAACTATTTAATGATTATATTAGTTCATCATGATGTTGAAAGTTTATTTATCGAGGTTTCTAAGTCACTTAGGATTCATACCATCAGAACATTATATATCTAGAAGTAGAAAATTCGAGTGTTCTTAGTGAGTTTGTATAAGGACCAGATGATACTCCATCAAATTTCAACAAAATTTCTGATTCCATTTGATTTCAATGAATCCTCATGTCCTCATGATATTATATTTTCATCAAAATTAAAACTGAAATCAAATCGAAAGATCTACAATTGTCCAAATTTTGTTTGCATATCTCTTTGTTGTCTTTCTTCTCAAGGCAACATTTAGCTCACAAATTATCAGAATTAGGTTGAACAAACTAAATTAATGGCTCGAATTTAGCACGCCACCTTGAGATATCCCCTAAATGGGTTTCATCTGACAGACCAGATGGAAATATGATTTCGAGTTTGATTCAGCGCTTAATAAATGGAGAACTTTACATCATGTAGGCTTTTGAACTGAACGGCATTTTGAAAAGGATTAATTATACTTATGTCACTAGATTGAGAAATCTATGTATCCTGAAAATCTCAAATTCTGGTTTAAATTCCTATAAAGCTTGCGGAAGTCTCTCGTATCAGAGCAGAATATTTCACAATACCTATGAATTATAATCCTAATCTTCATCTATAAATATTGATTTAATTCATTACTTGTTGTGACAAATTTCCTTATTCATATATTTCTCAAAGATGTTTAGTAATATATGTAACTAGTCCTGAGAAGAAGGCTTCATAAATATTTATATTTGGGAAATGAACTTGTGCCTGAAATACTTTGAAGGTCTATTGACTATTTGTTTCACTGTAATTCTAATTTTGTTTTGGAGAAGGGACAGATTCCTGTTTCTGAGTGACTATGACTCAACTCACCAATTGCTATTATTATTACTGGTGCCTTTATGGATAGCTTAGCCTTCCGGTAAGTACGACCATATAAATTCTTTGTTCTCTATCCTAATCAAAATCATTCATGGAAACATAAGATCGTCAATGGCGTTGATAACGCCAGGAATGGTTTCCCCATATTGATTGTTTTTAGGCCAATCAGCTCTAGACACTTGCATACCATGTCTTCAGCTGTTTCTGTTTTTGATCTACAAATTCTGTAAATATAATCTGCTGAATTTCCTATACGGTAGAAATGATTTTTGTACCGACAGTGCCCCGTCAGCAGTCACACACATCACCCGAAGCTCAGCTCGTGACAGCTTAATGAGCTTTCTGGTGTATGTAAGTGAAATCATCATACATTTTTTGGACTGTGCAAGCCGTGGGCTGTTTCTCTAGAGCAGGGTCTCCAAACTTTTCAGCCCAAGGGCACAATGGTTTACTCCAGCAAATGCAAAGGGCCAAATATTTAACCCCATTTGATTCAGTAGCGCAAAATAGTTGATACGTGAGGTGTGTTCATTGTAAAATAAAGAAGGGCGCATTGTGTATCATTTAGTAATATGGAAAAGAAAATTTAAAGATCAATGGATCTTTGGTGAGTCTGATAATAATAATCTGTGTTTGATTTGCAATGATTATATAGCTGTTATGAAAGAATTAAACATTAGACCTAGGAAGAATAGGGTAATGGAGTCAGCGGGTAATACTGGTCACCCTCATTTTTCCTAAACAGTATGTTCGAGCGACTAGAAAAAGTTTCCGTATCACCATTCTAGACCCCCCCGGCGCTGCCTTAAACGCCCCGCACCAGTCTGCGATTGCGCCTTTGAGGGACAGTCATATTTCGTTTTCGTGCTCTTTCGAAGTAATTTTAAGTCAATACAAATTTGAAGGTTTGTGTTGAATATATTACTGTATACGATCAAGACTTTTACATATACTTAGTCACATATTCTCAATGGAAAAATGCAGTTCAGATCAAGTAAATGTGCGAAGGTTTTTTTTTTATTTAATTCTTTTCTCATCGGTCCAGCTGTCGGTAATGAGAGTCAGGTGACTCCAATTACCCTCAAGTGACCTCTGTTGGCTGCATGTATGCATTTTGGTTAACGTTATTTTCATTTCAATCCAAGATTGCGATGCAGCTACAAGTACATCAATTCTCAATACTTTAAATGAAGTTCAGTCATCAATTCCTAGCACTTCGAAATGATTTGATTAATCAGATCTGAGAACTTACTGCTTCTGATTCTGAACCAGATATCTTAGCACTTGATCCTGGCAAGTGACAAGCAAAACGAAGTAGGTCTACACTGAATAATTTGAAATTACCGGAGGAAATACTGGTTATGAATACAAGGGGCGAAAGAAACTACCTGAACTCCGGTTTACGAGAACATTAGGGAAAAAAACAAATCAACAAAAACGTAGTTAGGAAAAAAGGAGAGAGATGTAAAGTTCAGGGAAAAATGACTATTGTACCAGAGAAGGCAAAGCGCCAAGTATTTCTAGAACCCAATGAAACTTCTGTGTCAGATGTTGTCCTGACGAACTATACCAGAAGCATGAGAATGATGACGTAGAAGATGCTGGAGAACAATGACTTGTATGCCACGTCTTCAGCATCAGTAACGAGATGTGATACAGATGCATCTCATTTGGCTCTGGACATACACGAAGTGGGACTTAGCTAAGGGTTATCTGTGCAAATATGCTAGGCTGATTTTGACTCCGATTGCCCCCCAGAGAGATCCCCATTATCCACATATTGGTGTAATGCGAGTCAAATCTGTTTTTTTTGTAACACATATAATTTCCAAAATTGATTACCAAAATGAATGAAAATGATTTTAAATGTTAGTTAATTAAGTATATTATGTTTAAAGGTTGTTGAAATGAATATATTGCTCATAATTAAAATTTTATTTCAGTTCCCTCTTAAGTGGCCCCCATTACCCCCTTTTACCCTAAGTGAATTAGCTTTCGCGGGCTGGATTCTTGAAACTGACGGGACAGTTTTTTGGCCTGTTTAGAGACCCTTGCTAGTCTAGAGGATCATTCTGTTATTCAAATCCCACTGCTGGACCGCAAAGGAAGGCTCAGGTCCAGCAGGTGTTAACCTGCAAGCTCATAGGCGTTTTCATCATGTCCTCCAACTCCACAATACAAAAATATATAAAAACAAATACCTTTATTTTTGAAAAAACTAGAACTAATTTTTGAATTGATAATATTATGATGAATATGTCAATTCACAAAAATTCACACGGAATAGGTCAGAAATAAACTATAATTACTGTATCTCTGGAACTACCTTACGGCGCACTGCTACTGTCAGGGATTTGGGTATTGTGCTGGTTTCAAAGCTCATCTTCGATGAACATATAAATGGTTTGGTGTGGCGCGAGTAAAAGAGTTCTTGGGTTATGAGGCAATGTACTATGCTCAACGTTGCTTCTTCGGTTTGAAGTTCTCATTATAATATAAACATCAAAAGAATGGAAAGGGTACAAGCAAAGTTTCTTAGTTTTCTAGGTTATAAGACGGGATTCCACCTGACACCTGCAAATCCGGATAACTACAGCGTCCGTTTGAGATATTTTCGAATCGTTATGGACGAAAGAAAAATGAATGATTTAATTTTTATCTTCAAAATATGGTCAAATAAAATAAATTGTCCTCAAATTCTAGATTCAATTGATTTTATGTTCCTGTCAGACATCTGAGGAGACCTCCTGTATTTTACCTAACCACCTATAGAACCAACAGCGCAAAGTATTCACCTATATCAAAAATGTTAGATCTATGCAATTCTTATGTACATAGTGTTGATTTATTTTCGAGGGGGAGTTTAATTTATTTCAGAAAGACTGCTAAGAGGATATTTGGGTAATTGTATACATTGTTCATGAGCATTGTTTCATTTATATCTGATTGTTAGCATTGTCTATTTCATATAATAGTGTTGGCTTTTTTGAGTGTTCACACCTGTTAGCGCTCTTCTGTGTAGAATAAAAATAAAAAAATTAATGAAAAATTAGAATGGGAAGGCTTTGGAACTGATAGTTTTTTTCTACTGAAAAACGATCAAATTTCAGCCTACTCATAACTTTATAATCGATAACAAATCGATTCCGATGCAATAATTGAAAATTTTATATTCACTTCATACATAATTGAAAGAAGTCTATTTTATTTCTAAGGTGCAGCAAAATCTGCGTTCAAAAGATACATCTTTACTTTATATCCTGCAAAGATTATGAGATATCACTGAGCGGCATTCTGTTATATTTGGCAGCCGGAGTTCAACCGAGAGATATGAAAATCAAAAAAATCAAACATGTAACCGATGTACAATCTCTGCAAACAAGCAAACTCAGAGGAATCCACGTTTACGATCCTGTTTCGCCTTGTTTGTTGAATGGAAATGAAATATTTGAGGCAATTCCCTTTGATAAGCAACATTTTTACAACGAATATCGATTCCGCCTTTATAAAAGTCCGGATTTTACCAGATGCTCGATCTTTATTAAATTTTCGACCTACAGAAAATACGTCCATAGGAAGTTTGGGAGTATGATAGATTTTAATAAAAAGTTATACTTCCACTGCAGGTTTCGCAGATGAGTGGAATTTCGACATACCTCATGGTATTGTGCTGAATACTTTGTGCTATAACCGTATGAAACTTCGGGTTGGAACTGAATTGAAGAATTTATTGTTTTCGAATGCAAGCTGGGAGATAACTTGAATGTAGAGAGTTTTATCGTGAATTCTTTCTCTATGTATTATGTGAATCAACAACGGTATAATTAAGCATTTTCTTATATTTCTGTGAATAACAATAAATATATAGTACAGTGTATTTGTGCTTAAAAGAACCCCTAGCGGGAAAGTTTTTGGGTAGTTTTTATATCTTAAAGTTTTTATGTTTTTTGGGGTGCTGACTCCGAATCTGAGGTTTTCTAACAAATTTCGTGACGAAATAACGGGTGTTTTTTTAAGAGGTTGCCGATTTGTTTTTTGAATAAAACACATATAAAATTATGAAATGACCAAAATTTTTTTTTTATTCGGTAGATAATTTTTTGGCATTTAACATTTAAACACAATTTGTGGCATATGTCCACCACGACTATTTTTCACAAATGTCATTCTGGAGGTCCAATTTTCGACCACTTTTTCAAGCATTTGAGGGCGTATGTCAGCAATGACACGTGAATATTGGTTTTCAAAGCGTCAATGTATTGAGGGTTATCCACATAAACCAATGACTTCACGTATCCCCACAAAAAGTAATCGAGTGGCGTCAAATCGCACGAACGCGGAGGCCATTCACCGGACCATTTCTCGAAATAATGTTTGTCGTTGAAAGTTTCTTTCAATAAGTCGATTGTTTCACGTGCTGCATGTCAAGTGGCACCATCTTGTTGAAACCACATTTCATCCATATCCATATCTTCAAGATTTGGCAACAAAAACTCATTGATCATGGTTCTGTATCGATTTCCATTCACGGTACGCGTCATCGACACTGGCCTCAACGAAAGCAATTTTTCTTCTGTACGAACTCTTGTCGGTGGCTTGGCATCCAAAAGAGTTAATGTAGACCGAAATTACGTTCTTTATGGTGGTCTCTGACGGACGATTATGTGCACCATAAAATTCACGAAGTGCTCTATAAACTTTTTTAATTGAACACTGATTTTGAAAATTAATTTCCACGATTTGAAAACGTTTTTTCTGGAGTTAACCTATTCATAATGATTTGCCAAACAATACTGAGTAGAAATGCCACTTTGAGCGGTCAAACAACTGTCATAAAATAAAACGACATCTATCGGAAAAACAAACCTCCTAAAAAACACCCGTTATAAAAAATACAAAAAAAGATGAAAATTTCATTCTTGGTAAATAAAGTTTCCTACAAATAGTACCCACAGCTTTTCTGCTACAACATGTTCTGGTTCAAATTATAGTTTGAAATGAGGTATTTTCGATGACTCAATAGAAGAAAAAAAATGAAATTCCATGGTTCCATTATTGCGATACTCTTGAAATTTCGCTTGAACATTCATTAAATCAGTCTCGAATCACCAAAAAAATTTCACTCGAATCGGGTATTTTGTTATGGAAATTGGAAATATAAAGATTCTTCTTTTCAATATTTCAATTGAATGGTCCTGTTCACACTATGGTCACACAATTTTGCATGAAGCTCATTATTACCATCTTGCATATGGCCGCAACATTTCATTTCGATGGAAAACAGCGCGCCATAGTTTTGTCTAAATATTCTGTTCGAGTCAGCAATAGTCTCAAGCGACTAGGGTTGGATACTGGCACAATACATTGATAAAATGAAAGAACTAACTTCAATATGAAATGTGAGTAATGAATATAGATTTCAGCTTATTATTGAATGAAAAGAACATCATATCCTAATGCATAATTAGATTTTAGTCACAATATTTTATGATTAATTGTGTAAATAATTTTTTCCATCTGAAAAAAATCATCTCAGAATTGTGACTTCTGCCTTCCAATAAAAATATCCCATTGAATAATTCAAATTCAACAGCAAAGAAGCAGAAACAACATGATTACCTAAATGGGTTTAGTTCTTGGTTTTAAAAGCTTATGATTTTGGTTTTGTCGTCCTGCTTTTCTTAGCAACCGAAAAATCGTGAAAACATAAAAGCTATTACAGTAATGGAATAATCAAAATACGGTCTGAAATCCAAATGGCCTCTCCAAAGTGGACGCGGATTCTGTTGACAGACAAACAGAGTTTGAAGCGAGTTTATAATCGTTTCTTTTTACGCATTTTTTGTCTATTTAATTCTAGAACAACCGTTGTTTAGCCAGTCAGATTACGGATTATATTGTTTCACTGGTAGATGGAAGTGATGGCATGGAAATCTCCTAAAATTAAGCCAGAAAAATATACATGATGACAAGTTATACAAAGAATTCAGATCCTTCTTTTTCGATTTAATCCTCCATCCCTACCACATTTGATACATGGTCTTGAAATAAGGTGAATCAGTTCGAGTATTTAGCTTTGACTTAATGCGAATGTTCTCGATGAGATTAATTTTGCCATGAATTTCACAATAGTTATTTTCCTTACAAGTGCGGAAAGTGATATTTTCCCGCACGAAACTGCCGTTACCCAAACGACGCGAAGCGGAGTTGGGTAAGCAGTTGAGTGCGGGAAAAACACTTTCCGCACGAGTTAGGAATAATATTTTTTCTACAAGCGCTTATATACGAGATCGATTTCAACACACAGATCAAATGTGATTGATCATTCTAAATACACATAATATAATGACAATGTATTAATTCTTATTCACATGCCGTTTCCATAGTAACGTCGTCGGTGGCATAGAGATATATCATTATTCAGTTTATTCTTTAGAAAAAGCGTGCGAGAAAAACCCTTGCTAATCCATTACCACACGCATTTTGCGTGCGGTAATGGAATAGCAGGGGTTTTTCCCACACTGTTTGGCAATGTGACTCTTTACGAATTGAAATACGTGCGGAAAAGAGAATAAAAGTGCACGCTTGTAGAAAAAACCAATTTTCATGGAATATACGAATAAATTCAGGGAATTAGGGGAAATCATATGTACAGAAAGCTCATTTTTACACTCGATCATCATTTGAATACTCGCTACCTTGTGGCATTTTTTTTAATTGTGTACGCGTTAAAAAACGTCAGTTTCCTTTCGAAACTTTTAACAAGGTTTTACTTTGTTTCTATTTTCAGTCAAGTCGATCCGAAAAAAATTTTCTTTAAATAACTGAAACCACAGTAAATGTCGTATTATGAAATCATGTATACTCCGTTCACCAATTATTGAGCACAAAGTAGTCCAAGGAAATTTGTCATATTGAACTGTGTTTATTAAAATTTTGGTGAGGTTGTACATTTCTTGCCAGATTGATACGCAACGTTGTCAATATCACGAAAAAATTGCATAAATCACGGAGTTCTCTGACCTAAGGTCGGGTACACTCGGCAACGTTGACTTTATTTTACGTTATGACAGTAAATACTGCCAATTTCAGATAAATAAACAAATGCATACTTTGTGCTCAATAATATGCGAACGGAGTATACTGTTCGACTAGGCTATTGTTTTTCTCCCTTTAATTGTCAAACATTTTTCAGGACAGATTCACAACGACAGTTGAATATTGCTCAATGTCTAGAAATACGAGTCTTCTTGAATATGTAGGCTCTCATTAATCTGCGAAGTCGATAACTACCTTTCCAGACATCGAGCCATAAAGTCAGGCAAACTAACGTTGTTAGATTCCTAATAATGTCGAGATATTAAAATCCCAAAAACTCAACGTCGAAGTCACGGAATAACTCAAAGCTACGAGTACAACGGATCGTGCAGAAAACTTTATCGTGTTCCTTTGTTTTACCTAGGCAGAAGTCTCCGGAGGAAGTTCAGAACTATTGCGGAATATTTCATTCCGGGCATTGTTCCGGAAATGCATAGACCGAGTTTTGCTCAAGACATTCCAATCTATTCTGGAAACCAACAATGCAAACGAACTAATTAAACGAGTTGGCTTTATCATATCAGCCTAATCCGTAGTTGGAAGACATTGACTCGCTTGGCTGGAGCTAGTAGGAGGGGAGGGGGTAAATAGATTCGATCGTAGAGCGATTGTGGTGCAGGAGACGTTTTGGAGACTTTGGAGGGTAAATCTAACTGGACTTGAAAACTATCCAACTCCAGTTTGAGATTGCAGTTGTATGAACGGGATGATTAATAGGTAAACATTTCCGGAAGTTGTTATTCAGGAACAGAACGGCTTCCGGTCTGCAATGTATACATTTTTTATACAATTATCCTTGAGAAGATGAGCGTTATAACTTTGTTCAAATATCTATCATAATTGAAATAGAGTTCGAAATGAACGTGGCCCAAATGGTCTCTTGAAATAGGATGTGAATTCTGTTGATAGACACAGTTTTAAGCGAGTTTAAAATCGATTCACATTAAAGATTTTTGTCTATTTGATTCGGGAAAACTGTTGTTCCGCTAGACAGTATGCGGATTATATTTTAATGATAAATCGAAGTGATGGCATAGAGACATATTCTTGAATACAGCCAGAAAAACACTATGAATTCAAGTTCATCAAATGAACCTTTTCATTTTCCAATTATCAAACAGTTTATGCCACGATTTTTTTCAATCAAATTAATTTTTCCATGAATTTTTACGAGCAATAAATATATTTATCTACGACTATTGTGTAGTCCACCATATGTCTGTTTGCTCGGCCATAATAATACCCATTATTCATAAGAGAATAATGAGTTGTTTTACACACTGCTGTCAGATGCTTTATGGATTAAGCTCTCAATTACATTTATCAGATTGATATTTCGTAAGTATTCTTATGTAATCCAACTGACGAATATGGTTATACCTTGTCAATCGAGGACCTTATCTTCCTCCAAAAATTTCCCATGTGTAAACTTCACTTTTTTCACACTTGTAGTAAAAGGGTTCTGTTCTGTCACAATCGCCAAATTTTAAAATCTTCAAGAAATATATTCAGTAGTCGTGGATAAACTAAAGTATTCTACTCGCGTAAAATGGCTATTATTTGCTCAGCGATTTAGGCCACTCTCCTACAGCTCGAAGCCTATCTCACTTAGAATAATAGCTATCATTATGCGCTCGTTGCATTATATACGAATTCAAATTATCAATCACTCTATTACCAATAAAAAAACCGTGGAAAATTATCAGGAAAAAAATTTTCTGAAGACATTCAAACGTATGAAATTATTGTAACTGATTCGAAGAAGTTTGTTTACATATATTTATAATACATACATATTGATAAAGCATTTATTACTGAATATAGTTAGAATTTAGAAAACTTTGATGTCAAATTCAACAGGACTTAAAAACTATCCATCTTCAGTTCGAGATTGCAGTTGTATGAGCGGTAAGATTAATAGATAAATATTTCCGGAGGTTGTTATTCAGGAACAAAATGGCTTTCCCTATGCAATTTTTGTATAATTATCCTTGAGAAGATGAACTTTGTTCTAACCTCTGTATTCAAGTTGAAATGAATGTGGTTTAAATGGTTTTTTAAATAGGATGTGAATTCTGTTGATAGACATAGTTTGGAGTAGATTTTAATTGAGTATTTTGGTCTATTCAATTCGAGAAAACTGTTGTTTTGCCAGTCAGTATGCGGATTATTTATTTTTTTCTTCGATCTCAAAATAAAAGGTGATTTTAATGTGAACGAAATTGATCATTAATGATCCATTGTATGCTCAATTTCTGCTATTTCAATGTGAAGTCCTGATTGCAACCGTTCACAAAGTATTCAGAAGCACTACGAGAAAGGTCAAAACTCTACTGGAACATAACAGATACATAGAAATTTTATTTGTCGAATGTAAGTGCAAAATGAGAATGTATTTTAATCAAGAATTCATAATGAGATCGTAGAAAAAATCCTGTAATGAACTCGGTTATTAATCGAGCGACTAATGGTTTCAAACTGTTGATGCGTTCTCTCCGCTCAAGCGTTAAATATTTTAACCATTAGTCGCTATCTTTAATAACCTGGTTGATTGGTCAATTGAAGTGATGACCTAGGCACATCTTCTTGAATAAAGTCAGAATAACATTCACGAAATAGTGACAAGTTTCACTATAAATTCAAGTTCAGATCCTTCTCATCAATTGAAGTCTTTTATTTTTCAATTGTCGCTTTGAAAGATTTTTATCAATGACATTTATTTTCTATGAATTTTCACGACCAATCATATATTTTTCAAATTATCAATCACTTCATTACCAATAAAAAACTGTGAAAGATATCATAGAAGAAGCATTCTAAGATTTTTACAAGACATCCAAATATGTCAAAAGATATCGAATAGGCTCATTGGCTAATTCATAATGTGTGAGATTGAACGAGCACAATAATTATATCTATTGGATTCGGAGAAGTTTGAACTTAACATAATATGAAGCATTTTTCCCCGAATATTTATACAGGGTGTCCCGTAAAGACCACGTCAAACGAAAACGGAATGTAGATCAGAATGTGCTCTATCTGATGTGAAAAAATCGTTCATATGAAAGTCTCACTCAGTTTTCGAGATATTTGATGTTTTATGAAAAGGTTGAATTTTTTCACTTAAAATGCTTTTTCTCTTGCGGAAGCTACAATCAAATACTTTTCGAATCAGTTTTCTTCCATAAGTATTGTTGAATGATTACTTCAATTCATGCAATGAAAAATAGCATAAAAATATTATACAGGGATTCTGAAAAAAAAAAATTTAAAATTCTTGTTTTGAAGGAGTGTTTTTGTAGTGAACTCTATATGACGTGGTGTAAAAAAAGACACTAGAGCTTTCTGCCAAATTACGTTAAAAAGTTGCGCACAAAGTGAGCAACTTTTTAACGTAATATGCAGAAAGCTCTAGTGTATTTTTTTTTCACCACGTCAGATAGAGTTCAGTACAAAAAAACACTCCCTTCAAAACAAGAATTTTAAATTTTTTTTTCAGAATCCCTGTAAAATATTTTGTGCTATTTTTCATTGCATGAATTGAAGTAATCATTCAACAATATTTATGGAAAAAACTGATTCGAAAATTATTTAATTGTAGCTTCCGCAAGAAAAAAAGCATTTTAAGTGAAAAAATTCAACATTTTCATAAAACATCAAATATCTCGAAAACTGTGTGACTTTCATATGAACGATTTTTTCACATCAGATAGAGCACATTCTGATCTACTTTCCTTTTTCGTTTGACGTGGTCTTTACGGGACACCCTGTATGTATTCCACTGAATATCGTTAGTCAGAATTTAGAAGAATTTTGATGTCGAATTCAATCCAGTTTGAGATTGCGGTTGTATGAGCGGAATGATTAATAGGTAAATATTTCCGGCAGTTGCTATTCAGGAACAGAACGGCTTTCTGTATGCAATTTTTATACAATTATCCTTTAGAAGATGAACGCTGTAACTTTGTTCAAACCTCTGTCATAATTAAATTCGAGTTCGAAATTAATGCGATCTGAAATCCAAATGGCCTGTCGAAATTGGACTCGAATTCTGTTGACAGACAGTTTGAAACGAGTTTATAATGGATTCTAATTAAGCATTTTTGTCTATTTAATTTTAAAACACTGAAGTTTCTCCAGTCCGGTAACGGATTATTCTGTTTTCTGTTAGATTGAAGTGAGGACATAGGATTGTAGGGGTTAAATTCCACTGCGACCTTAAGGTTTGTTGAGACCCCATCAAAGCTGTTTTAGTTGCAAGAAAGTCAGTGACGAGGCGTAACTTTTTGGACCTTGAAGTATCAAAATTCCGAAGAAAATTTTTGGAATAGTTCATTCACGAAAGATTCTACTTCCCTTTTCAGTTTCTATCTACTCAAAAAACTCTTTCTTATAGTATCTCTGAACCCTTTAGCGTCCACCATTATAGAAATAAAGAAATAATTTAAAAAAATGCCTTTTTATTGGTGAGACTGTTTATAAACAGTCTCACCAATAAAAGGCATTTTTTAAAATTATTTCATTATTTCTTTCTTATAGGTCCATTTGCTTTACCACAAAAGAGTTCTGAGTCAGTAAGTTGCGTTTATGGTCCCTTTTTTGGATGTGTGTCAGCCTATTCGATTCTCTCGATTTCTGAATGACCAGTAGCCCAGACTCAAGTTTAGTCTTTTTTTTGTCAGCTTCAGCCACCCCATAAACTTATGGTCTGCATTCGAAACATGTTGAATAAGTTTTGCTTCACTAGTTTCACGATCTCCTGGTTGAGATTATTTTTTATGTTCTGTGATTCGAACATTAAAAGCATGTTTAGTTTCTACAGAGGCTCCACTACACTCACGAGGTACTTCATACAGGGTGTCCCGTAATTAGACCGACAAACTTCTCTAGTGGACATTATAGATCGTATTTTAGACAGATTCGACCCAAATCATATAATGCAAAATTGCTTCGTTAAAGAGCTAGTGCCCTTTGAAGATGACGTCCTGTCCACACTTTTTGCCACATTCGCAAAACGGTCACATAAAGTGCTGAAAGTTTACACATTCGCTAATACAAAAATACGCATCGATTAGATTGAGTGAATTTCTTTCATGTCAAGCACAATCGTATCACTTGGGAGGGGGCGAAGGGTATTTTTATTGAAACTTTATTAACTTTCATTATTTCGCGAGATTACATCATATTCATAAACTCTGATGTTTTTTCTTGAAAAAAGAGCTCTTGTATAATAAAGCCCAGATGCAGCATTTTTTTTTTTTTATTATGTGAAGATTGAGTACTTAGTGAAAAGAGAGAAAGAAAATTTCAATTCTATTTTTTCAGAAATGGTGTGCATCTGGCGTAATTATACAAGAGCATCTCTTTTCATGAAAAAACTCAGAGTTTATGAATATGATGTAAATCTCGCGAAATAATGAAAGTTAAAAAGTTTCAACTAAAAATACCCTTCGCCCCCCCAAATGATACGATTGTGCTTGACATGAAAGGAATGCACTCAATCTAATCGATGCGTATTTTTGATATTAGTCAATGTGTAAACTTTCAGCACTTTATGTGACTCTGTTTTGCGAATATGTGGCAAAAAGTATGGAAAGGACGTCATCTTCAAGGGCACTAGCTCCTTAACGATGCAATTTTGCATTATACGATTTGGGTCGAATCTGTCTTAAATACGATCTTCAATGTCCACTAGAAGTTTGTCGGTCTAATTACGGGACACCCTGTATATGCAATTTTTGGTGGGTTGATTTTCATAATCATATTTTACTTCAGTTAGATTAGCCCTAATGGTATCTTCAATTTTGAATGCGGTTCCTACATTGTACCAATTCTTTTATCATTTCAGATAACCCTTTAACATATTATGGTATTACATCGGTTATCATTTGTTCTGATTCAACTAGTTTTTGGTTGTGGTTTTATATTTTTGTGTCCAAATACTTGAGATATTCGGTTATATTTTGGATTTTTTTCAATTTTAACTCCTTGAAAATGGCATATTTCTGATGTTCTATTATGCAGGGTGTCATCTTTTGAAATGGCCAAACTTCAAGGGGGATTAAACGAGTGTTTGCAACAAAAAAAAGACCGAATCCACTCTTCGTATGATCCCAAAATCAAGATACCTTTGTCAATCTGAAAAGTTTTCCGCAAACCTTACGCAGATATGGAACCAACCTCGATGATCAGAATACCTCAAGTGGAGTCGTAGGGGAAGGATAATCTCAATCAGTTTATCGGCAAGGGAGTGAAAAGACGTCTAGGGCCCGAGAAAATTCAATAGAGATTCGTTTTCGCCCCGCCACCGTCACTTCTTCGCGACGCGAAAAGTGTTTTTCTTTTCCAGTCGAGATTATATCTGTCGAGTTTGATTTCATTTACTGGAGATTTTCTCGGAAAATCGTCCTCGTTTGACAAAGACGTCATCGGAAATATCCGACGAAATGGAGGATGATTCGGTAAGGATTTTTCCTGCCTTTCTCCGCGGAAAATTATGCGGAGACGTTTCGGAATGCGTATTTCGGAATTTACCACGGAAAAACTGAACGTGTTTCTTGAGCGTTTTTGGTAAGGAATATTGTAGATTGTTTAGGGGTTACGTTCCATTAGACCTCAAAGGCTATTGTGCCGAGGTTTTTCGCAGCTGCTCTACAGCTTGCCTCCAGTTCCAGAGCTTCAATAAATTTATTATCTGGGACTCCTTCGAGAAAGCTGAATCCACTCTTCTCCTAGAATTCTCTTGCCCAAGACCTTCTGTAACTAAGGGAACAGGAGTTTCCCGCTCTTTCTCATTAGTTTTCTGTGGGCTCAATTCTCATAATATTGTTCCTAAGTAGAGAATGTCCTACTAAAAAGACATTGGGGAGGCATAACCCATTTAAACTGAGATCCAAATACTTTTTAGACTTGCAGTTTTGAGGTTCAGAAGAAACTTTTGGGATGTCCCCTTTCACGAAGATTTCTCCAGAGTGCTTCTCTTTCAGTTTCTTTCTTCGCAGCAGAAAATCTTATTGATAGGTGCCAAAACGCTTCTGGGCTGGTAAGAGGCGTTTACTCTGATTTCTGAGTGAGTAAGAACCCAGACTTAAGAGATCCTGTTGTTTTTGCCTGATTCATTGAGTTTTTGTCTGAATTCTCATATTATTTTCAAGTCAATGACATAGGAGTTTAGTGCTTTAATAGAAGCTTGACTATCAGAATGGATCACTATGTCACACCTCTGATAGTTTCTTTCTTTCTAGCCTTTTGTCTGTTCATTTTGCGATTGCAAGTATTTTGGCCTTAAAAACACTCGAATAAGACAAAGAAACAATAATGTACAGTGTGATTCACTTATCTGGTAATCCAATTTTTCTCGCAAAAAATAAATATTTTTTTAATTCTGTTGAAATGTGCGTAAAAGTCGGGGTGAAATCGGTCCAATAGTTCTCAGGTTATAGGGACTTCATGATTATGAATATTTTCGACAGTAAAA
>CM024241.1:76121785-76183908 GCA_013421045.1 Propylea japonica
GTGGCACCAAGACGGTTCTAGAGATACCCCATTTATGGGTCTCACTGTCTTCGTAGCCGAGATACAGGGTGTTTTATGAATTTTGCCCGTTTCTTCCTGAGGCCGTACCAGACGAACCACCCGGTATATTTTCTTCTTATTTGGCAAATATGTTCCTAATTGAGAGCCCAAACATATCATCATAAAAACCGCCTAGAAAATCCAGGTCCGGTTAACAAAAATTATGAATCGTTTGAATACTCGAAACAACCACCTGTACATCGGAATTTTGAAAATCTGTTTTAATATTCGAAAACGCCACTAAAAACTAAACGAGACGTATACTTCAAATTTTCGCGCAGAAAGTTTTACTGCACAAATTTTTCAAGGTAAATGTGAAGTTTTCAGGACTTGAATACCCGAAAGTGGTTTGAAGTGACTTTAACAATGAATTATCAACAATATTGAATCCATAATTATTTCAAAATTACTCTGTAATTCATTTTTCACATTGGTTTTCTTTTTATAGCTGTATACTTGAAAATCCAGGTCCGGGTCAACGAAATTATGAATCATTTGAATCCTCGAAACAACACCCTGTAACTCGGAATTTTGAAAATCTGTTTTAAAATTCGGAAATAGCACTTAAAACTGAACTGAGACGTACACTTCAAATTTTCGCGCAGATAGTTTCACTGCACAATTTTCAACGTGAAAGTGAAGTTTTTTAAGAAATTGGATACCTGAAAGTGGTTTGAAGTGACTTTAACAATGAATTATCAAAATATTGAAATCCATAATTATTATACGTTTATAATGCAACTCACTTCTCAATAAATGAAAACTATGTGGAAATGAATCACAAAGTGATGATGAAATAATTATGGATTCAATATTGTTGGATAATTCATTGTTAAAAGTCACTTCTAACCACTTTCAGGTATCTTAGTTCTTAAAAACTTCACTTCTACGTTGAAAATTTGTGCATTGAAACTATCTGCGCGAAAAATTTGAAGTGTACATCTCAGTTCAGTTTTTGGTGGTATTTTCGAATTTTAAATAGATTTTCAAAATTCCGATGTACAGGGTGTTTTTTCGAGGATTCAAACGATTCATGATTTTCGTTAACCCGGACCTGGATTTTCAAGGTATACGGCTATAAAAAGAAAATTATGTTGAAATGAATTACAGAGTAATGTTGAAATAATTATGGATTCAATATCGTTGATAATTCATTGTTGAAGTCACTTCAAACCACTGTCGGGCATCCAGTTCCTGAAAACTTCACTTTTACCTTGAAAATTTGTGCAGTAAAACTTTTTCTGCGCGAAAATTTGAAGTATACGTCTCAGTTTAGTTTTTAGTGGTGTTTTCGAATATTAAAACAGACTTTCAAAATTCCGATGTACAGTGTGTTGTTTTGAGTATTCAAACGATTCATAATTTTTGTTAACCCGGACCTGGATTTTCGAAGCGGTTTATTGAATGATATGTTTGGGCTCTCAATTAGGAACAATTTGTGAAAATATGAAGAAGATATACCGGGTGATTCGTCTGGTACGGCCTCAAGAGAAGAAACGGGCAAAATTCATAAAATATCCTGTATCTCGGCTACGAAGACAGTGAGACCAATAATGGGGTATCTCTAGAACCGTCTTGGTGCCACCTATGCACCTGTGAAGTATTTCCCTTCCCAATGAAACACCCTGTATATAGTTCAGTGGAATTAACGCTGGTGTTTTTCAAATATTCAAAAAGTTTAGTAATTTGACGTTAGTTATATACCGTTCAAGATGTCTTTGAATAATAGTGTGAAAATTACCACTTTTGTGTAAAATGGCAGTGTTGCCTTGTTTTTGCCACAGATATACTGTACTTTCGTTGTGATTTTTGATATATGTACCTAAATATTTTTTACATAATAACCTTGGTGATTTTTACACTACGTTTCGGGGTAACTTCACAAAAGTGATCCATTAATTTTTTATATGTAGAAAAAGCACACAAAAATTATTCATGATAGAATTCTGAACCTTCAATAAAGGGTTTCCAATAAGACCTGTTATTTTGGATAGCCCGCTATTTCGGTAGATGTCACATTTTAAGCTGTCATTTTTTGACACTTGACAAGTAGAACTACGCCATAATAAAAATGGAACGATAAACGCTTCAAAAATGTATTGAAATTATTGAAACTCACTAATAAAAATGGTGAAAATTCAGCAGAGACGGTTCGTAAAACTCGATCATTTTTGAGTCGTCGTGAACCACCTTGTCGGACCGCAATAAAGAAATTGGTGGAAAAATTCGATCTGTTGGAACCAGTTTGTGATGCGAAGACTTTTTGGTGCGGTTTATGGTCCGGCAGAGTCATTTGACCTTACTTTTTCGAGAATGAGACCAGTGCAACAGTTTAGGTGAATAAATTACGCTATCGAGAGATGATTAATGATTTTTTATGGCCGAAATTGGATAGCATCAATTTGGACAACGTTACTTTCAACAAGACGGCGCTACGTGCTACACAAGCAACGAAACCATTGATTTTTTGCGGAAAAGTTTCCAGACTTGATAGAATTCTGAACCTTCATCGTGACTGAATTTAATATTCACAAATATTCCCTCGACGAGAATTTCCTTCACAGATTATACTCTATTACGTTTAATCCCAGAAATCGATAGACGCTTAATGAACATCGAGCCGGTCGTTCGAAAGAAATACCGACGACGATAGGTAGGACACAATTCGCGATGAAATGGGAATGCCAGAAAGTAGGCGTCTTTAGTGTCCCCCGTGGCAAGATAAATGTGTACACACATAAATTTTAGGTTGGCGCAAATGAGAGTCCCCGAGCCGTCCCATCGATTTTTCCCGGTATATACATAAGGAAGCGGGCGAAAATCTGTGTAAGGAGGTGATTCGGAATCGGAAGAAGATTTTTCATTCTTGCTGGGATATTTCAATTTTGTGGTATATGAATGGGTTCAGACGAGGTACTTTATATTCCTAAACGTGTGACGAGTTTTACATCGAAATGGTTCATTCGAAATTTGTGCTTTTGTAGAATCGATTCTGTGAAGGTTGCTTGGTCTATCTGCAGTAAAGGTTTCACCTTGTGTTATTAGAGGGCAATGTAATCAACTTAACACTACCGAAGGCGGTCTGATTATCTGTTGGGACACAGAAAGTGATCGTAAATTTTTCAGCAGCATGAATTACAGATAATGGAACTTTTCTGCAGAGGAATAGGAATCTCCAGCTATCAAATAGTTTTATGTTATCCACAATCGTAATTTGCTAATATAATAAATTAATTTCTTCACAGAATGCTGCAGTTAAGCGATTGGATTGAGAGGGCATCCTTATGAAGGCAAAGATGAAGTAGTAAAAAATCCACTCATTATTTTCGGTTTCAGAGAAAATTAGGGAAGGTCCCTGTATGAAACTTAAAGTTCTTTTGGGAATAGTTACTATTACGGGAACATTTAAAATATTCAACGACATTAAAACTGTATATTTATTTAAGAGACGAATTCAATGTACGTTACTCACCAGTTGTTGCTTCGACGGTATCTTACTGAATCATGACCATTCTATCATTGACTGTCTACCTGCCTCCATGCTTCATGGACCTGCGCGTTAAGGGTTTTAATCTCAACCCTTACCTGCCGCGGTAGGTTATTCCAGATAAGATGTAAGTATTGTGAATTTTGAGGTCCATGCATCATGGTTACAATTTGCAGATAGCTTTTTCTCGTGAGTCATGGGATGACAAACCAGATTCAAATACCTAGAATTTCGTTGTCACCACACTCTCTTGATCATATCGGAAAAATAGGTTTCATTCTATTCTTTCATAAGCAGAGCTTTCTGTTGAAAACTCGGAATGTAGGCAGGCATACACACGATAACGTTCAGTAACTTGAAATTTTAAGGGAAGTTTTATACATAAATATAATATAAAATAAACTGAATTTCAATTCGATCGAATAAACTGAATAGCTCATTTAGTTCGAGAGTCAGAGAGAGTTCGGCAAGACAGAATTATTTGTGACGCCATCATCAATAAGTCCAAACAACTACTTTCTGCTAAAAACCTACAGACGTTTGAGAAAACTGTTGCATGGTATGTTCTCATAAATGGGTGCCGAAAAAACTGATCCGATCATATTTCATCCAGAATTCCTTCAGTCTGATAAATTTTCCTACATGAGATGGAAAATCTCTTTTGATTGGTGAGAATCTTTATGAGCATATATTTATGAGATAATAGTATAGATTTCCGATTTGTGTTTATATCTGAGTAAAACAACCACTTCAATGTACAGGTAGATAGTATTTCAGTCTAACTCTGTCATTGCGATAAGGAATCTAATAAATTATCATTCAGGTTAAGTTTTCCTTCACCAAGAGCGATACTGACAAAACATTGAGTTAAAAGTAAATAATTTGACTCACAAATAAAATTTATATGAACCTTGAACTCCTAACGAAACTCTTTTCAAAAATCGAATTATTGAAGCAAACAAAAACCATGATGAATTGTATTTACCATCACAACTTCCACCACATTCATTCATAAACAACTATTTCGACAAAAACGTGCATGAATATAAATACAAATTTAGGTTTGAAATTGATTTCAATACACCAATTCATTCAGCATATTGATCACCGATGCGTCGGCATCTATTTCACAAGCAAAAATTGGAAAATAATTTTGTTACACTAAACATCCTGCGTATTCACGAAGTTCATCGATTCGAATATATCCAGAGGCATTAAAAAAAACTGCTTTTATCACGTTAATCCTTTTTTCAATTTTTCCATTCCGAAGCGTACGCCGCTGGTCCTCGATTCTGAGTAACATGATAGGGTGAGCGCGAAGAGAACAAAATTAAAACAACAGAGAATTGCTGGTCCTGCTGACAACATTCACACGGTAATACCAACCGAAAAACTCGAAATAATTCTTGTGCAGGCTCGTAAAGTTGGTCACTCAGTTCTAGCATATTAACCCTGCGTTTGTGTTTCGCAATTGACCTGTATGTTTCACAGGTTTCACAGGTCTGTTCTATGGAGGATCAGGAGTTTCGATACTTGTACTGAAGATGAAATCAATTGTTAGATGTGATCCTTCCGAATCATGGTCAAGGGTTTCGACTAATTGCCTTTGGAATGACTTCCTTTGGGGTAAATGAATGTATTCATTGTGTACTGGTATTCTTAAGGGTAATTTCATTAAGTGCTTCCATAAATGTTATTCAATTGTACCCATCCTGGACTTCTCTCAGATATGTAGATTTGATTTGTTGATTTAATATTCAAACATGAAATGTGATATCTTCAAGGTGTCACAATTGTCTTGTTTTGGTCTCGAAAACTTCGAAGATAGTAGTCTGACACCTGTGAAACCCGTGTTGAAAGTTAAGAGAATATATTGGGATATTCGAGAGGTGATAGACACTCTAAAGATATCAAAGAAAAGTGTAATTCATTATGCATATACATTTGTACATGAAAAAGTTTTTTTCCTATGACATTGACGAAGAGGCCCAATAGACTTGCCAAAGAGGGCGTACAAATGTCAGTCATTAGCCCGAAACCCTTATGTGGTATAGGTGAATGTACCTATAAGAAGGAGTTTCTGGAGAAGGAGAAAGCCGAAAAGGAAAAACTCTGGCGGAATCTCCAAGAGATGGATCATTCCAGTAAGTTTCTTTGGAACTTTCGAACAGCAAGATCCAAAAGATATCTGGATCTTGGTAAGGAATAATTACTCCTACTCACAGGCTTTTTTATAGGACACTCTCGCCTCAGGGAGCACCTGTTGGGGACGGGATTATTGGACACTGACGAGTGCAGGTTCTGTGGTAAGGAGGAAGAAACTCCTATTCCCCTAGTCATGGAATGCTTTGCCATTGCGAGCCTGAGGAAAGAATGCCTTAGGCGAGAAACTTGTGAGAGTGAGAAACTAGCCTCGTTGAAGCCTTCACAGATATTGGATTTCATCAGATCTCTTGAACTGGAAGGCGAGCTGTGAAAGATGTGGTCAGAACAGCTCTGTTAGGGAGCACAATAGACCTTGAGGTTACAGTGAACTGTAACCACTTTTTAAACTTTAACTATATAACTATGACATTGACTAAGAGCTAACATGAAAGTACCGATAAAGCTTAATGGAGTTGGCTCTTTGGTCTGGATTCCTGGTCGCCAAGGAAAAAAAGGAAATGAAGAAGCTGACACACTATGCATAACAAAAACACAGAAGCATTTTCAGGCCTAGAACACTTCTTCAATATATAGGAAAATACACTCATAAGAAATTTTTTTGAGAAGAAACAACCTGAAAGAGGAGGAATGTTCTAGGCATGTATGATCTCAAAGAGTTCGGGACTTCAAAATTGCAAGGTCCAACAAGTTTTTTTGATCTACAGAAAAATAAGTTAACGTCAACCAGGACATTGCCGCCTCAGGAAGCATATGATGAGAATTGGCTCATTAGAAACTAACGATTATAGATTCTGTAGGTAAGAGGAAGCAGTTTCAACAGAACATCGCGGAAACGACCTCTTGATCAAATTAATCATTTAACAAGCTCTAGCGACGACAGCCTCTATGTGACTAGACCAAGACAAATCAGACGATATAATGAATCCGAGATCATTATGCTCCATGACCGAACAAAGCATAGAAGGACCAATGTAATGATCTCGTCGAGGATAATTTTTGCCCAGATGATGCACAACGCAATTCTCCATGTTCAAAGATAGCAGCCACTCACGCTAACACGTATGAATCCGGTCCAAGTCCCCTGAAGTATTGAATGTAACGCAAATGAAAATAATTTGAAGTCATTGGGGTAGCCAGAACACTCCGACGAACGAATTCTAGAGAGATCAGCCATGAAGGCAAGGAACAGAACTGGGCCATGAAGTCAACCCTGCGGTACACCACTCATCATAATCCTACCCAAATATAAACACCCGCCAACTTTAACCAAATATTTGCATGAAAATGCCTCGATCCACTGGAGCAGTTGCCCCCGGAATCCAAAGCGATCAAGCTTGTTAAGGAGTCTCCTGAACGGCAAACGATCGAAAGCTCTGGAGAAATACAAGACCTCGTACAGGAGTTCAGGCACTGCAACAGACATGTTATCACCGAAACAAACCGTATTTTGAACGAATAATCCCCTTTGTCCGATCAACCCAAGTTTCACAGGTATTTTTGAGAATTGAAATTGAAATTGAAAGAAGAAAAATATTTTGAACAACCTATTTACTGAATTCTCATAAGCAGAAGTTCCACTTCAACAGCAGCAAATGCAATACATGTCATTACGGTATATTGTCAATATGCCGTTGTAAAAGTTATTCCAAATTCAGGATCATGAATGATATGTGTGGAAATGGTCAACATTATAGCTCATCCAATGCTTTATAATTTAATTCAGAGTTCACAGGTTTTGTACCCACAAGGCCATTGGTTTGATGTCGAATAAATGAAGCTTGGTTTGATCTGTTAATGTCATTAGCTGTCCTTTAAAATCTGATGTGGACATAATAACACATATGAAACAACGGCAACATCAAAAGTGTGTTATTTATTTGTCATAGCGAATTAATTTCAATTTAATTGCATTGACGTTATTTCCATGGTAAAGCTTTACGTTAATTTATGAGAATCCCCTAGCTCCGCTACACCACCCTTCTTGATGAAGCGATGCTAGTATATCTTGGTTTCCCTAAGGCTGTCAGAGTAAATTATTTCATAGAGATATGTATCAACATAGCGATTCAGACAGGCTCCATTTCAGGAAATTAACAATTTCATTGTTACGTGAAAATTAGTATAGCGCTTGGGTAATTTTTCAAGTTTTTGTTTCATTGTCATAATGGGAAAGTGAAAACAGGAAGGTGTTCGTGAAAGGAAATAGCTTTTTATTCATCTCTGTAATATTTTTCAATGGAATTACTAAACTATTTAAGACTCATTAATTAATTAAGATTTTTTGAGTTTCCAGAATATACGTATAAAAAATTATCGGTAGTATATGCTAGCATTTTTTGGTTCCCTAAGGCTGCCAAAGTGAATTATTTCATAGAGATAGATATCAACATAGCGATTCAGACAGGCTCCATTTCAGGAAATAAACAATTTAATTGTTACGTGAAAATTAGTATAGCGAATTTCCAGAACAAACATAGAGATTGGTAAAATTGTAATGTTACCAGAGAAAGTAGAAGTTTTATGCTGCTGAGTGAATAAAACTTGTCGGTTGAACAGGAAATACCCTGAACTTCTACAATTCATATGTGACCTGTAATATCTTCGCAAATGTTGAGAAAGCTTAGGATTTCTGATGTTACTGGGTTTAGTGTGAAAACCCACAAGTACTGTTACTTCAACAAAAGCTGAATTTATTTACTAGACTTATGGGAATATCTAATGTTTCAAACAAAATTGAATCAAATATTCAAAATGGTGACCGTTAACCTCCTAACAATTTGCCATCCTATCAACAAATCTTTTGGTCACCCTTTCCAAGATCTGTCCACGTATTAGTTCACATTCATCAATAACTATTTGTCTTAATTCCTGCAAGCATTCTGTTCTCCTTCTGATTTAAGATCCTCATCTTTTCAAAAATTAAATGAAATGCAAGGGCATAAAGAGGAACTTAACATCTTCCTTCGAAGGTTTTATCCAAAAACCACCAATACTCAAATTTATGAGTTACAACAGATCACTTTAACGCCATAATTTCATAATAACTGTGCCTAACTTCCGAGATCATACTTCCTCATAACTCATCTCAACTTTCAGATATATTGATGGAAACTCCCATTACCAACCCCTCCATGATGAAAATGTGAATTATTACTCTCCAATTCTAAAAACTTTTTTCCATCGATATTCATAAAAGAGTTCATGGACTCAGTGTTTCCAGCTACATTGCAGATCGCGGAGCGGATGCTCTCAAATTAATCAATTTCAGTTTATTACATTAACACGTTCGTGTAAATTCTGGTGCGTAAAGGGAGTAATCCGTTGTAATATCATTTTCGGGCTGTCATCAATATATTAGTTCGGTTTAATGATCATGTGACCAAATTTCAATTGGATATTTATCGGCCTTTTGATAAATTCCCTGGTCCCACGTGTTCAACTTTTCAATTTTATATGTGTATGTGTCAACAAACTTTGTCATTCTGCTTCATGCGTGGTACCCAGGTTGGTTTTATGCCCACAGGATATCTGAATTTCCTTTCTAATGTGCTGAGAATTTTGGTTAGAACTCATAACCAGATGATCGACTCACTTTTGTGGAAAAGAACCTTTGGAATAGTAATGCTAGAGCTTTAAACCAAAACGAAAATTTGTATTATATTTCACTCATACAATGAATGAAATGAGAATTGAGGTTTCTGATTTAGGTTCACTTTCTTTTCAAAACTTGAATGAAATGCAGGGGCATAAAAATAACTGAATATCTTACTTCGAAGAGTTCTCAAAAAAATTACCGATACTCAAGTTTTTGAGCAATAAATAATGATAGATCACCACAATTTCATAATAACCTTACCTAACTTCCGAGATCACTCTTTCTCATAACTCATCGCAACTTTTAGATATAATATTGATTGAAAATCCCCTCCATGATAAAATGTGAATTATTACTCTGCAATTCTACAAACTTTTTTTCATTTGATATTCATAAAAGAGTTCATGACTCAGTATGGTAGATCGCGGAGTGGATGCTTTCAAATTAATCGATTTCAGTTTATAACATTAAACACATCCGTGTAAATTCTGGTGCGTAAAGGGAGTAATCCGTTGTAATATATTTTCGAGCTGTCATCAATACATTAGCTCGGTTTAATGATCATGTGACCAAATTTCATTGAAAATTTATCGGCCTTTGATATTCCCTGGTCCCACGTGTCAACTTTCAATATTATGTGTGTTTTAGAAAATACATTGTTATTAGCTATGAAATATTCCCTTTTTCTTGCTGATTTATGATTTTGTGTGAAACGAGAGAAACACACGCTAACAAGCTTGGTATATATATTGGTGAAAACACTTGATGGTAGGTATAATGTCATTCCGAATGTTCGATGATTTCACCAGAATGCGAAATTCATCAAATTATGTTCAAATAAAAAAAGGAAACTTTGAAAGATTTCATTATTGCCTACAATATTCTTGCGAAAAGAATAATTCTCAAGATTAATTTTATATTTGAACAGGAAATTTGAATTGATGAATTAATTCATGCAATTGCTGTAGAACGGGAAGGAATTTAAATTCCACTGCGACTATGAGGTCTGTTTTGCCAACCCATCGAAGCCATTCTTGAAACTGCGCTTAAGCTTCAATGAACCAGTATCTGAGAGGGCCTCATCCTCACCCTGTTCCGTACAAAATCTACTCTCTTCACTTCTAGTTAAGCCAATTCTTATTATATGCTTCCTACGCCGACAAAGTCCTGTTTAGAAAGCCAGTGTGGAAGTATAACTTGTTATTACTAAGATCCAAATAGTTTATGGAACATGCATTTTAAAGTTTGGAAGGAATAATTCGAAATGATTAATTCCCGGAAGATTCCTCCAGAGTGTTTTTTCTTCTCCAAAAACTATTTTTTATTGATGCCTTTGCATATACCACAGAAAGTTTCTTGTTCCAAAAGTTACATTTATGCATCTTTCGGGCTAGTAAGTAAGCATCTTCGTTTGCATGATTCTCAAGTGACCAGAAACCCAGAATGAATAGAATATTTGTTGTTTGAATATGAACAAACGTCAGCGAGTTCATCTCGCTCATGCTATTAGATTGATCTATTATGAGTATTCAACCTCCATGGTCTTTCGAATAATCTGACAATTTACTCATGGCAAGAAGATTTAATGTATTTTTTATTCGAAGTGTCACGAAAAAATCGGAATCATTTGTGGACAATATAATAATCGTTTTTTGTAGGTACAGTTCATATACATGATCTCAAACTTCACGATGATCGAATTGTTGCGTATTTAGGTTGTACCTTCCTCAAAAGACATTTGTCTCTGAACTTCGTTTTTCACTCACCGACTTCTAATTATCTGACTGCGTCTCTCAACTTCTCAATTTTAGCTTCTCACAACAAGCGCTGACATCTCAATGCCGCTGACGTCCATCTCTCAAAATATGGTTGTCAACCTCAGAGTAAAAAGTAAACCTAGAGGTGCCTTCACCATTTGTTATGCAGCCAATTAGAATCTGTTTATGCAAGCGAACAATATTCCTGCGTTGCGAACTCGTGCCATATGTTTATACCGTATAGTAATAATTGGTATACCGATTCCCTACTCTGATACTAAGGCTCGTATTCATAGTTCCCCCATGAGGGTGAACGAGAGTTTGTATCGCCCTTATGAATACTAGCCATATAGGTGACCTCAACTCACCCTTACCCTCAAGAGCGAACTATGAATACGGCCCTTACGGCTTGCGTCTGTTACAGATAATTCTGTGAGTTTGGCAATATCGTCTGTTAGTGTTTCGTTTCTTGATGTGATGTGTTACATTTCCATTTCAGGAAATGAAGAAATAAAAAATATATCCAATTGTTTGCTTCACCCCAGTGCTCCAGTGAAATGCTTTCCATCTCACTCTAATGCTTGGCTGATTACAATGCAGTGCTATTCACCTGTAGGGGCATTTCTATGTTTATTTTTTACTCTGAGTTGTCAACTGTGTCAATTGTCGAATTTGATGATTCTTCCTGCATTTATGGAATGAGTTTTTCGGCGCTCCAGCGACGTTAGTTATCCGTTTCGAACCACCTTGAAGTCAGTAAATATCCCTTACACATGTCGAGATTCATTTCCTATCCTAAAGTGAAATCAAATTCCTACATTCAGATTGATGAAAGCAATCCTCTACCAACATTATCATATCGCTGTTAATGAATAATTTAGCTAATTTCCTGTAGAAGCTTAATATTATTCCGGATCCTGAGCAAAATATACCGAAGGCAAAGTATAGCAAACCTTCCCAAACAGTAAGATATCGCCAGTAATTCGTACCTAGGACCCTAACACCGTTTATCCTTACACTTTGTCTCGAGCGAAGACGAAATTAGCTCCGAAGTATGAGTTTAATATTGGTTGATTTCTATCGATTAATATTATTCTCTGCTTTCACTTTATTGAAGTTCATAAATATATGAGTACTATTCACGCGTAGAGGCATCTCTATTATTACTTTTTACTACACTATTTTCAGTCTGAGCTGTCAACTGTCTAAATTTTCGAATTTTGATGATTCTTCTTTCATTTATGGAATGAGTTTTTCGGCGCTCCAGCGACGTTAGTTATCCATTTTGAACCACCCTAAATTAAGTAAATATCCCTTACACATGTCGAGATTTACTTCCTATCCTAAAATAAAATCAAATTCGTACATTTAGATGGATGAAAGCAATCCTCTGCCAACATTATCATATCGCTGTTAATGAATAATTGAGCTAATTTCCTCTAGAAGCTAATATTATTCCGGATCCTGAGCAAAATATACCGAAGGCAAAGTATAGCGAACCTTCCCAAACAGTGAGATATCGCCAGTAATTCGTACCTAGGACCCTAACACCGTTTATCCCCTCGCCTAAACAACCAGTCACGAAACCGCTGATCGTTTCTCGCGTAGATTCCACACACACAGGTGAAGGTCAGAGCCCCCCGTTCGAATGAAAACATTACCGCAAAAAATGCCGGCACAACGGGGCGAATTAGCTCACCTGAAATGGCTTAACAAGGAGAGAAAACGTATTTTAAACGCCACGTAAACCTGCCCACATTTCCGACGAGCTTTACGGGCTTCCCAAAGAGTTATTTCGAGTTTTTCGGCGGCACTTTCGTGCAAACCCTTCAGCGATTCGTTGTTTTAATTTGGCGCGTTCTGTACTAAAAGTTGGACGGACTGTGGGTTCGGAAATACTCATATTACAAGAACTAGTCGATCGAAAGCCAGGGGTGGTCAAGATAGAGGGCAGGGGGTAAAAATGAACTGGATTCAAAAGATTTTCAGTTGAGAAATATCGAATTCTTTTTTTAATGTCAACATAGTCTCCGCCTAAAGTTATTTATTCAATCCTTCATATATTGTTTTTTTTATTGCAGGTCCAGTGTCCTAACAAACTCCAGTAGGTATCTGAGATCAAGGAGGCTAGATCCGAGTTTCCCTATATTCAGAAGCTACAAAATCGATGGATAGATAGAGTAAAAAGATCTTTATCTCTAAATACTACAATTAGTAGAAATAAATAGTGTCAAATCAAGAAAATATTCACATATCATGGAACTCCTCCACATCGTAGGCTTCATCAGTTCCATCAATTATTGATTCACTGCTTTCTTGAAATTTTTCAATTCTGATTCTTACGGATTTGACTTCGTAGTTTATTGTAGATCCTTAGACAACAATTGTAACCATATTTTTTGTTATTGTAAGACGATGTTTGGGATATATATTATATGGATCTCTGATTATACAGGGTGTTCCTAAATTGAACGTACAAAGGAAAAGGGGAGATTCCTTAAGTGAGTTTAAGAAAAAAAAGTCTCATAAACATGGGGTCGCAAACGTTTCGTTTTCGAGATACAGAGAGTTGAAGTTTAAGTTTTTTTCATAATGATGAAATGGTGGTGAATGAATTCAGTGTCAGTTTTTATGGAAATTTTCCTGATCTGTAGCGATGATTCATAAAGATTCGATAAACTCGTATAATCAACACATGTTTTTGATTAAAACTTTAACACCCTGTATCTCGAAAACGAAACGTTTGCGACCCCATGTTTATAGGACTTTTTTCCTTAATTTTACTCAAGGAATCTCCTCTATTCGTTTGTACGTTCAATTTAGGAACAACGTATATTTGCTTTGTCTTAATTCGTTTTCAAAAAGGTATTTATTTCGACAAGAAAATTTGAGCATTCCTGATATAAACTTTTATAAGACCCTCTATACCCGAGTCCGAGGATGATTTTTAGGACTGTTTTCTGAAAATGCTATTTGCTCTATAAAATAGTATTCCATATTATCTTATTTTGGATTCGGAGTTTGCAAAATAGAGAGTTCTCAATACTTCCATGTTCAAGTTTGGCTAGTACTTTAATAATTGTGTAGCATATTGAAGTCAAGCTGTTATTGTTTTTTTATGTGTTCTCCCCATGTTAGATATTCGTCCGATGTTATGTTATCCAAGAAATTTTGGTGTATTCTGGAATTTGAAAAGTTGTTTCATCCATGTTTAATTCTTCAGGATAGTTCTGTGGATTGTTTGGTTCGGAAGCACATGATACTTGTTTTCATTTGTTCAGCTTGAGCTTGCGAGATTTCAGCCATTCTTCTATTTCGACATAAATATTTATTGTATTGGTTAATTAATTTGAAGGTTTGCTTTCCAAATCAGCACATTCGTTTCATCAGCAAACAATATCATTAATTCTTCTATTGTTACCCCTGTTAAATCGTTTATATACAGCAAAAATAGTATATACCCTAAAATCTTCTCTGTGATAAACCTTGTTAATGATTTATGTGTTCGATTTTATTTCTTCACTGATTTTTGTTGTCAACACTCTTTGTTCACGTTTCGTCAAGTATGTAGTTGTCCTCTTATTCCATATTTTTCTATTATTTCAAATAAGATTTCATGATTGACGCATATCGTATGCCTTCGATATATCTAAAAAAAAGTTCAAAGATATTAATTTTTTCCTCTAGGGTTTTCACTATTCTCCTGATAAACTGAAAGATGGCAGTATTTGTCGATTTGCCCATGATTAATCCGAGTTGGTTTTTACTGAGTATATTGCTTGCATTAGTCTTTCTGCCATCACTATTTCAAAGATTTTTAAAAAAGAGGACAGGAGATTATCGGTCTATAGTTTTCCAAAGCACCTCCCTTCTTGAAAATTGGCTTTGTTAATCCAAGCTTAAGGCTTTCGGGGAACACACCATACTTTATCGAGTTGTTTAAATATATATTAGGGGAACTATTATCCCATCAATATGAAATTGGTTTCTGTGATTCTCATGAATTCAGTTTTCTTTGTCTGTGATCAGAATGGTTATGATGTTTCGTTACTCACTAAATAATGCCTGCCTGGAAAGCACACATTTTTAGAATATGGCAGGCTATTTCCTCAGGACCAAGCGCTCAAAAATCCGATACATTATTTTTAGCAAATGCGCCAAAAATGAATGGAAACTTGAGTGCAATCTTGTGAATAACAGGTAGCCTGTTCAGAAAAAGTTGATTAGTTTAAAAACATAATCGCATATGCAGAGAGAGAAAACTGAAGAGCGGAATGTTTTTTCCAGTTGGCCAACTACCGTGAAAAAACACGGAATGGAACTCGCGAGTCCAGAGCAAGAATAGGTAGGGAAATGGCCGTTTCGGTCTTTCAATCCGATACTCGAATGTGAAAAGAATTTCCGCCGTTTCCATATTTCACGATCTCTGAATAATATGAAAAACCCAAACTAACAAGCAAATCCCATACACTGCTTTTCTTGGCAGTAGCGCATCATCGACATCCCTGTTTATATGTGTGCTTTGAATATTTTATAAATACATCTCTCATGAATATTCGGGCTCATTCGTTGTATTTACTAGTTGTTTTTAGTTTTCGTCTGTGAACCCTTCATGCTATTTACGCTGAGTTTCGATTTCATATGAAAAATATGGAGCCATCTTCATTTTCTCGTTTTTGTTCCTGTTTAGTTATTTCTTGAATAATGCTTGCCTGAGAGCATATTAGCTCATTTGAAATCATAATCTGATACGAAAAACAGCTTGAACTTCAATGCTTTTGTTGACATTGGTCATGATATTTCTCATAATTCGGGAATAATAATTCAGAAATGAGTATCCCAGGAATTAGTCAATTCATTCTACGTTCATTTTACGTTACCCCCATATTAGACCACTGCAGAAAAATAGTAATTTAATCAACTAGGTTGTTGAAGACAGTGACTTGATTAATAACCGAGTTGATTACAAGATTTTTCCGATGACCTTAACATGAATTATTTAAAAATTTTGATTGAATTACATTCTCATTTTGCATTGGACATTCATTTGACATAATGGAATTTCTATGTTTTTATGTTCCAGTAAAGTTTGGACATTTATCGTAGTGCTTCTAAATACTTTGTGTACGGTTGCCATGAGGATTGCACATTAAAATGGCTGAAATTGAGCATTAAAAGGGTCATGAATGCGGGATAGTTATTTAATCAACTAGGTTATTAAAGTTCGAGACCATTAGTCGCTCGATTAATAACCGAGTTGATGACAAGATCTTTCCGACGATCTCAGTATGAATTGTGTATGAATTCTTGATTGAAATACATTTTCATTTTGCACAAGACATACATTTGTCATTGTGTAATTTCTATGTATCTATGTTCCAGTAGAGTTTTGACATTTCTCGTAGTGCTTCTGAATACTTCGTGTACGGTTGCCATGAGGATGCACATTAAAATGGCTTAAAAATTGAGCATTAATCAATCATTAATGCTCAATTTCGTACACATTGAAATCACCTTTAATTTCGAGGTCGGGCGGAAAAATTTTTTTATGAATCAGAACCGTTAAAGAAATCTCAAAGTCGACCTTGTTTTTTACATGTAATGTGAATTTCGAATTTATATGATTTTAATAATGTCTTCATAATGAAATTGTTTTGTGAACAGGTGTATGGTTTAAGTAAAGAAATAGAAGTACCTATGTGGAGAACTTAAGGTGACTAAATCTAATAATTGTTAGAGTTAACCCCGTATGTTATGAATGATGAATGAATTAGACAAATTACCCCTGGTATAGATTCTTATCACATCACTCGAACCATTTGAAAAGGTTAATCATTAATGTTACGTAAAGAAGGGATACAAAGAAAGTACAATGCCGTCGGTTCAAATGAGGATGGAGCGTTGAGTCGAAAAGACAGATATAAATTGTAGAAAAAGTATAGTCAACACGTAAGTAACGTCTGAGTTAAAATAACAGTTGACAGTTCTGTTATTTTTCATCAAAACTGGGGTGTTTAAACCCAAGGATGGCTTCGATAAAACCGACAACCTCCTTGGGCCTGGGCGTTACCTCTTGGGTGTACAGGATCAGTTTTCCCATATAAATTGTTCTAAGTAAGCTCTAGACACTTGCATACTAAGTGTTCAGCCGTTGCTGCTGCTGATGAGCAAATCCCATTAGCTTTTTATTCCAAGTATCTGAAACAGAAATAATTGAAAAAAATTTAATAAGATGAAATGCTCCTGCGAACATCTTCGCAATAAAATTGTCAGTATCCAATTATTTTTGAAAAATTGATTGCCTAACAGTAAAATACAATTCCGAAGATTTTACAAGTTGGTCTATAAAGGTGTCTGATATAGACACCGAAACATTACATTATCATTTTCATTTATTTTCCTTTTTAATTCTACTGTTAGGCAACAATTTTTTCAAGAATAATTTGCTCCTGACAAATTAGTGCAATGAATTTCACAGGATCATTGCATTTTAATTAAAAATTTTTAAATTATTTCAGAGACTGGAAGTGAAAACCTTAAAAGTGTTTTTTTAGAAATGTAGATGAAATCACCACGACTTTAGTGAGTAAGTGAGAAAATAGTAGACGTATAGTGAGATATAGTAGGATTCAAGTTTCAAAAGTCGAGTAGAGTTAAGAGTTAGAATCGATAGATAAACTCGAGTAGGAAAGTAAGGTAAATGTACCAATTATCGACACTATAGTGGAAACTTGGGAATGTACAAAGTTTTTCGGATAGTCAACAAATGTTTTTTCACACATAAAAGCCAGTTTTACACTCATTGTACCTTTAACTTCAAAAAACAAACACGAAATCGTTAACAGAAAGTTTTGATATTTAAAAAAAAAATTAAAACAAGTTGAAAGTCAGATGTCCCAATTATCGACAGCTCTGGAATTGAAATTACCAATTATCGACACACATGAGGACCAATTATCGACACTGTGAAATCAAGAAGAATAAAGAGTTGTATGGATAAGAGAAAAATAAATATTCAACCGGATCGATACATTCAATTAATGAAACCATGAATCTGATAGAATAACATATACAGGGTGTTCCAGAATAACGTTAACAAATGCCAAAGGGGACTTCTCAACTTCTTTAAGAAGAAAAGTTTATACAAACATGGGTCCGAAACGGCTTCGTTACCGAGAGACCGGATATCAAAATAAAAAAAAAATTTTCTTTATATTTTGAAATTGATTATTGATATTATCGTTTTAAAATTTGGTGTACGCTAAACTCATTCAAAGTGCTCTGTGAAAATTGAGAAGAGATTAAAAATTTCAAGTCAGAGTCGTTGAATTTGGTAGTTTCTTAGTGGATTTTTACCTATTTTCTTAATGAAGTAGCTTTAGTCATAAAAGATCCACATTTCGCGACGTGAAACATCCATTTCACCAGCAATAGTTCATCCTCCTCTTGGTTAAGACAGTCTCAGAACCTATCTGCCTTTCATAATGTGGTTCTGGTAACCATCGAATTGTTTGGAAGTTCTTAGAGCAGCCATTACGTTTTTCACATCCGTGACATTTTTTATTCGGAATAGACTGAAAAATTAACGAAACCAATAATCGATAATGTAATGCACTCGTCATCGACTTCTGCGAAAAAATATGAAATAATATCATAAGAGTTTATCATCATTTGGTGTCAGTTTGTTTGGACTGAAACTTTGAAAATTTTCTGTCAAAATGTTGAGAATAAATTGTTGATAGTGCTCACCAATTCCACAAAAAAATACATTGAAAAGTCATATCGAGGTGCCCTATGATCGGCAAAAATTTAACCATTATTCGACATAGAATTGAACCTATTATCGACATTGAAATATTTCACTTTCTATTTGGAAAATTTGAAGAAAATCATTATGTCGATAATTGGTACATAATAAATAATGATTGAATCGCATACAATAAAGTTACTTTTGTTCCGAAAAAACAGTATATAAGCTCCAGGAAGTATTTCAAATAACACCACACTTACCCAATTACCGACACTTGTGTCGATGAATGGGGATGGTCGTGTTTTAGATGTACCTATTATCGACACCCTGTTTTTAATGAAAATATCACAGAAAAATTCATTTCATTGGTAAAACTGAAATCATCAAACCATATGAAAGTGTGTTAATGTACAAAAAAACTTATATCAGTTGAATCTTGCGAGTTTGCTTGGATTTGATGAGGAGGCTTTTCTTACTGAATTAGTAACAAATAGGCTGTAAACTCGGTTGAGGCTGAAACTCACTGAATGAGGGCACATTTTGCACTGAGGATACTCAGAAAAAATCGGGATAATATTCAGATATGCTGAGAAAACTATAAGTTACATATTTGCGAAGAAAATAATTCTATGGCTGGTACCGAAACCTTAATATATGGGAAAGAAATGAAAGTGTCGATAATTGGGGCACTGTCGATAATTGGTACATTACCTTAGGTATAGTTGAAAAAGAAATAACGTTCAAGAATCCCAACAACAGCTGCTCAGTCACTCATTCAGCGTTCATTTGGAGTTTATAAAAGAAAACTGTACATAGTGATACAAGCGTTTTACTGTGTTTCGGTAAAAAATCATAGCATCTTATTGATCTTTTGACTTTTTTACGTTAATTCAACTCATAATAGAGTTCTTGGAATCATTAAAAGTTTCCTTCCATGAATTTTGGATCCGAAATGTTTCCAAAGGAGATTTTTTCTTCTGAAGAAATTCATGCAGTTCTGCAAAGAAAAAAACAGTTCGAATTCTTTTCCCAGAATGAACCTCCGTATCGGTTAACGCGTTGAGTTCCAGGAAATAATGGAACGAAACCGTGAAAAAATTATCTATTCAGTCTGAAAGAAGCCTTTCCCATTCCTCAAAGAAATTCAATTTGGAGTAACAGCATCGAGAAAACTACAGAATTAACAGAGAAATAATTTCCCCCTTTTCCAATTCCGCGCCAGATAGATCAGCGTGAAGTGGAGAGAACAGAGAAAATATTCAATTCGTGTTCAATACGAATTTCATCAGTATTCATTCCATTCGTCAATCGATAAACTTCAATTTCCAGGAGAACGGCAAAACAAAATCTTATCTTGTCCCACGTTCTACGTAAGGCAGCCATAACAGAAACCAACTGTAATAAAATTATATTTTCATTCTGAATATTGCAAATCGTGAAGCCTAATAAATGTTGGGATGGAAATTCCGAGAAGAGAATCCGGCTATTGAAATTTATGCAGGGAAGAAACACCACAAATTAACCACTTCCGATATTGCCTATACAAGAAATAATGGCCTATGGGGGTATATGATTCGTGCCACCAGTAGCGTACCCAGACGTTAACACATAAAGGAAGATTATATGAAATGAGTATGAGATTTTTATTGGAAATTTTGATTACACCAGTTGATGCGGAAAATATACAAAATTGTGGAATGCCTTTTCTCTTGAATAGGTGCAGCAATTCGGCGACTAAGAAAAAAAGGTTTGTCCTCAACTGGTGTAATGAAATTATTTTTTTCAATAAGAAAGTTATGAAACTATGCCGTTAATAGTGGAAAATAACATCAGCCAAATGGCCACCACGACCGCGCTTACAGGACCATATCCTTTCAATGAAAATTTCCATAACCAAATCGCAAAGTGGCTGCCCTATGTCCTTGGTAGCCTCACGAACTCCATTTTTGAGGTATCGAATCGACGCTGGACTATTAGCGTAGACCTTCACCTTCACGTGGTCTCGAAGGAAGAAGACGCAAGGTGTTAAATCAAAAGATCTCGGTGGCCAATTGTGATCACCCGATCGAGATATAACACGGTCCGGAAACTTTTCCCGCAAAAAATTAATGGTCTCGTTGACAGTAGACGTTGTCTATCCAATATCGGCCATAAAAATCATTAATCATCTCTCGATAGCGCAATCTATTCACCGTAACTGTTGCTCTAACCTCATTTTCGAAAAAGTAAGGTCCAATGACTCCGCCGGACCATAAACCGCACCAAACAGTCACTCATTGGGAATAGAGATGCTTTTCAACAATAACTCTTGGGTTTTCCGAGCCCCAAATGCGACAATTTTGCTTTCTGAGAAAGCCACCGAGGTGGAAATGGGCCTCATCACTCGTAATGATTTTTCGATGGAATTCCGGATCATTTTCATGCATTTCAACCATCAGATTGATGATCGACCGGCTTGAGTTCTAGTGTTAACTGAACTTTATAAGCTTTGAGTCCCAAATCTTCGTGCAAAATACGGGGTAATGAAGTTTGTGGAATGCCTAATTGCAAAGATCGACGAGGAATGGACAAATCTGGGTTTTCTTCAACACTTTCGACTACAGCAGCAATATTCTCGGCTGTTTTTGAGCGACGTGCACGGGTTTCATTCTTCTCATCACTAACTTGTCCCAACAGCTCGAATTTTTCCACCAATTTTTTCATTGCAGTCCGACAACTCTGCTAAATTTTCACCATTCTTATAGTGAATTTTAATGTTTTCAATGCGCTCTTGAAGCGTATATTGTTCTATTTTTATTGATGGCGTAGTCTCTACTTGTCAAATGTCAAAAAATTACAGCTTAAACCGTGACATCTACCGAAATAAAGGGCTATTAAAAAAAACACCTCTTATTGGAAAACCCTTTGTTCCATCGATTTATTATGGGTCCTCCTTCAGTCGCAGGATTCTATATTATAACTTTTTGTCAAATTGTGTAGACATTTCAGTGATTTCAATATCAGACCAATGCATCCAAATTTTGAAAAATTTATGAAGAAACACAAATCTGTTCGGTCTAGTGAGAAAGTAATTTGTTGTGAGCACAAATTTTACAACTCCCGTTTCAAAACCATCAACAAAAACTAGAAATGTTCGTACTAATGATAATATTGCTGATGTAGCGCAAGTATTCGCGGAGAAGCCATTTTCAACTCGTAGGCCCCTTTCATTCGACTTAATGAATTTTACGTAAGGTCATGGCTTAATAAGTGACTTCAAAATCCAACTCTTTCAGGGATGACCATTATTGAAATAAAATTTTCTGATAAGTCGAATATCAAACTCGCCAAAAATGAGCATTTGCGACGAAGAATAGTGTTTAGTGATATAGCTCATTTCTTGTCTCCGTCAAGAAGCAAAATTGTGGTTTATGTAGCAAAAACATTCCTGAGGCCATAGAGAAAAAACCATCTCATCCATTCGAATCACACTATAGGCGCTATACGAAATGATTGTAAAATCCGACAATCATAATGCTGAAAAAAATTATGCCATGAAATTATCTCTAGAAATAACCAATAAAACATCAACCCAACTTAATATCTGTCTTGTATCATTATTCAAATTTTCCAAGCTTTGAAAAAAAACCTCCATCATTCAAGACCACTCATGCCACTCAAAAAACAGAGCAGGGATTATATTTTTTGATATTTTCCCGACAAGTCGAGTAAAACGCGGCGAAACGTAAAGGTGAAAAGAGAATAAATTAGGGTTATACGTATATCAAGCACATAATTGAAAACATATATCATTTCCAACAGAGCAAAGAAAAGTTAACGAGCCAAAAAACGCCAGTTAATTTCTACCACGCTTTTATTTTTGATTCGATTTCAGCCAGGCCCGCGCCTTTTTAAGTTATCAAAGTCGGATTAGTAGAAATCTATGTAAGCGACAGAGAAAAGCCACTATTTAAAATGCTGTTTAATCAATTTCGAATTAAGCCTTTGAAGTTTTACGATGCATTCCGGTATGCTTTGTTTGACCTAAACGAATTAAATTCCTCTACTGTGGCGATGTGGCTTTAATTTTGTGTCGAACTGGGAATTCCATTCATCGATTTATTTCACATTCGCGAAATATGCTGAGCAAATGGTATATCTCTGCTAATTACAGGACGTTTTGTGGTTTGGACTGTTTTCGATGTCCGTGATTTTCGTTCAGGATTGCATATTATTGGACCGATGTTTTATTGGTTCGTTATAAGTATTTAATTTATTTGCTGTTCGTTTGACCTTTTTGTGATTTCTGCTGATGGAGCAGGCCTGAAAAACTCTAATTCTGCTGATCTGAGCATCTACTGCAGAATTGTAGTTTGAGATTCATTCCTATGTGTCATACGTATATGCTTCATTTTTTGAAATGACTCTATAATTCTGGGAAATTTATTTTATTCCCACTAAAGCTGAATTGATCGCTTATGAAACATAGGTCCTAAACCAAAAAATATAGATATTGCAAAAATTGAGCAAATTGGAATTGGGGATGGACCCCTAAACATGAAAAGGATGAAAAGAAAATATGCCCTCACTGTAGAATCAAGATGGATTGAAAGTATTCATTTGTAATCCATTGCAGTTTTTAAAATATGTTAGGTATAACTTGACCAAAATTGAATAGGATAAATAACAGATAATATAACATATGAAGGTTCTTACTGCCATTATTGAAATATTATTTCGGCTATTTACATAACTTTTGATTCTTCTATTCAAGGTTTCGGGAAGCATTCGCCAGCCGTTGTCAGGAAAAACACATAAGATTATGTAACATTCAGAACAGTAACTTTTTTCACTATCAGCTTTTCTGAAAGAATACGGGCCCAAACTTTCAAAAGATAAGTGAAAGTGTTGAAAATAAACCAAATATCATACCGATACTTACGAATTTGAATATATAAGAAATTTAAGAACAGCCTTAAGCAGCTTTTGAGCACTCGATCAATCGTGGGGCAATAAGACTATTAACTCAAATTTTTACATGGGACTTGAGATTGATTTCAAATACATAAATGCAGAATCTCAGCAGAATCGGAATCATATTCTGGAATTATTCATAAAATGAAATAGGTAAGTATAAATTAAAAATTAAAAAAAAAATAATTCTGATGATGTGATCCTCATGAAATTTTGCATGAGCATTCAGTATATCAGTTTTCATTCACAAAAAAAGGTTTTTCTCTTCACTATTCCAATTGAATTTTCTATGATTCTGTTGGTACTATGGCAACGAAATTCTACATGAGACTTACTATGAGCATTTTGCATCTGGCCGCAACATTTCATTTCGATTGGTTTCGTTTGTCTAAGATATTCAGAAAGAAACATATTGAATGGCCATATTTTATGAAACACCCTGTACGATTTGGCTGACTAACAAACTTAACTGAGGTATTCGGAAACCGAACTCACCCTGAAAATTTCAAGTCTCTGGGACTATCCCTCAGAAAGTTACCGTGCTAACGGCCGGCCACACGGAAAGAATTGAGTTTGACCACGGATTCTTCATGAGGGAGCCTGACCCTATCCTTTGAGACCCTTTTCGTCTCAAAATTCGAAAATTACAGACATTTAGGCCAAACGATAGAACGAGGGCTCATAAAATATAGAAATATAGAACATCTTAATTTGTTGAATCAAAATTTACAAAGATGCCAACTAGTCACTGTTATGAGTCGTAATTTCCACTGATTATGCTTGCTCGTACGTCATTATGGCGCGACGTTTGAACTTGAGTATAGAAATAGTTTTTTCGATTTTAAGTTGATATTCATACCTGAAAATTTCAAGTAAATAATTTGAAAGATATATATTTGAAAATACTTTCTATGTTATCACATCAAAAAATACTATATATCACCATACAAAAAATGCCCATTTATAAAGTCGTCATTCTCTGGATGTTTTAATATTATTCAAGAAATCACAAAAGCAATATCCCCTCCTAAGATCTTTCGTGAACAAACTATTTTTCAATAATCAATAGTGGATTTGAATCCTTCAATTACTATCAGAATTCATCAGCAGTAGTGCACGTAAAAAATCATACTCAAATCCGGAAATCACTGGTAAAGCGACCCGGAAAACTCATTTCGCTGGTCATGGCTGACAAATACGCGATTCCGGTTTCCACAATGATAATTATTCTTCATAGGTGCTGAAATATTCTGCACGAAAAATATGTCCGGTCATAACTGCCAGAAAGTCATAAATTGGAAATATTTCATTTATGGCTCGACTTGAATCTAATGCAGAGAACGTAGTTTTAAATTTTCATTACTGCTGTTTAAACGTCGAGAAATGAAAAATTGAAATCGCATTAAAGGAAAATATGGAGTTCGATTTTCGTCGTTTAATTCAACACAAAACATCGGTCCTATATGAGCCAGGACCGAACTTTACGATTTTAATGGAGGTTTATTGGGATGTTTTGTTTGCTTTTATTGTGCTTTTGTATTTAACTTCGGTTAATTTCATATTTGTTGTACGAACTTTTCGTACGTTTGTGTCAAAATGAATAATTTTCATTATCTTCATTTTCGCTTGTCTGATTTTATATTCTCTGATTTTTATGAATTGGTTGGAATCCTTCTGATTGTGGTATAAGGATTTCGTTTTTATGTCAGTAGATAGGTTTCGGGTTCGTATAAAAACAGCCAGGTATCTGTCGCGAATAGTAGTTTATGGGGACTATTTTGTGCACTTGTTCTTGGAACACCCTACTATCGTTTCGTCTGTAATTTGAGCCTGTAGTGGTCTCAAACGACTTGGTAGAATTCACGGATGAAGATTGCGAGGTCAAAAATGATTCTGTCAGGCTGGTAGCGAATACGATAACTCTCGAACGAATAGAGTGAAAGTGCTGGAATTTCGAGAAAAGATTCAGATTTCGAATGCAGTGGTTGGGGTTGAAGGCCAATTTTTCTCACAAGTTTCGGAGTAATTGTCATTGGAAGTTTTCCATTTTGTTCTGAGTATTTCGAAACCACATATCTGATCAATCCGAAATTTGCTTTTTGAAAGCCGAATAATGATGCGCTAACTGCAAAATATAATGAGGATTGTGCCATTAGGAAATTTTAATTTAAATTGTGTTTCTGCATCAATTACATCACTGTAACTCTAGAACGTTAAGAGTTACGGAGTCGAAATTTTTACGAAAGATTTGAAGCATCCACACATCTGTATGCCTTAATGAAAGAAAAAATCCGTTGATTGGTTTCGGAGTTACATCTATTCATATTTCGTATCATTGGTTTTTTGAACCTAACCAAATAAAAGATCAGATTGGCAAACTTGATGATATTTGCAACTAAGACAGCAACGCGAATAGTTGGCTCAAATTCCGTCAAAATCGTATAATTGGAAAATTTCAGAAAAAAAAAGGAATTCTTTCTGTGGCTATGTTTCATGACGTCGATATATAGGTATGCAGTTGACATCATGTCTGACTAGATTACTGTTGTAATCATACAGCCTCGTATTCTCGATAAGAGATAGTACAAAGCGTATGCGAACTTCATTGCGCGAGTCCATCTTTAACCTGCAAAAATGCATACCGCGCAATGAAGTTCGTATACGCTTTGAAAGATCACTTGTCGAGAATACGGCACCAGGTGAGAAGTTGCTTTAAGTTTATTAATATCGAAAAACGACCATTCATCGTGAAAATTCTTGGTTTGATTTTGTTGATTTTTTAGGTCAACTTTTCTGTTGAAATCAAGGCAAATGAAATCAGAAGCTATAAGGCTCTTTTTAAATTCATTTGAATGATATAAAATAGTTAATAAAGAAATAAGTGCTACTCATGGGCAAGTCTGCATAACGAAGTAACAAATAAATCAAGTTTCATCAAGATGTTGCTCACGATAACCTTGAAGATAACGGTACCGTAATTCACAACTCACATTGTCATAGCTCCCAGACAGATTACTTCAAAATTGACTAGCAGTAAATAACAACGTCTTCACCTGTGATCCCAACTAATATCCCTCCATTCACAAGGTACAATCAGTGGCAACCACCTAGTTATCAGTCGAGTGAATCCCGACGCAATGAATCACGGAATATTGTTTGATACGCCGTAACAGGGCACATAGATCCAGGCCAATCCTGATTAGTTCGAAATGTCAAACGTAATGTATAATTCAATCGCGCAGAACTCGAACCTGTCAATATACGTGATCGTTATATTGCAATTTACCAATTCGTGGAATTAAATGGGCCATTCAAACTTTGAGCATCTGTCTGTTCTCGCGTCGAACAGACATAACCTCAAAATTGAGTGATTAATCTGTCGACAGAGACTTGAAACGGTGCGGAGCACCGATGTACCCTGAATTATGCTGTTGTAGAGAGTCCTTAGATTGATGCTGGACCATTAGTCATTGTCGACGGGAAAAGAAGCAATTCTGAATGCTGTGAGAGCAAGGACAAATTTAAGAGAGTTTGGAATGGTTTTTGCTCACGGTTGATTGATACCGAGTAGGATGATTGAATTTCCTATGGAGTTATTCAGTTTTTTTTAATATGATGAACAGAGATTTAACTATTGAGATAACGTTCGTTCACTTTGAAAAGTGAATCGCTATTAGTCAAAAAGTGTAGACTTTTGATGTTTAGTATACCTCTGGCTTTATATTCAAAATATTTCATCTTATGTTTTCTTTTTATTTTTTATTGTTTTTTCAGGAAATTAGGAATCTAGCAATAATATGCTTTGACTCAGTGACTCTTTGTCACAGCTGATGTCCTTTCGAGAAATAAGGTAATGTGGATTTGGTCCAAATGAACCATTCTCCAGTCGATTAGGTTTTTCGACTTGAAATTTCGAAAATTGTGGATTAATGTACCTACCTATAGTCTGTTCACGAAAAGTTTATCTGTCGGTTTGCCTTGACAATTTGGCATATTCCACTATGTTTATTAGAATAAGGTTATGTTGTTTATTCTCTTGTTAGATTGATACGCAATGTTGTCAATATTGCATAGAGTTTTCTGATAACTCGGAAGCTCGTCGAACGAGACCCGGTACATCGGCATTGTTGACTTTGTTCATCGTTAATTCGTTATGACAGCGAATACTGCCTCTCAGATAAATAAACAAACGCCTTCTAATATGTAAATGGAGTATACTATATAATCTTCCTAATCATCATTTTAACTTGATACGTTTGACATTTTACCAAGCTATTCAGGTTTTATCTTCAAGGGATTGTCTGAAACTGTAATTTTACTACTTCAGTGTTCGACCAATACAACTCATCATTTCCATATTTTGGAAAAAAGGTCATTGCTGACGATCCTACAGAATGAATGAAATACTCGTCTTTAGACTTCGAAACCTTAAGGGAACCAGAATGAATAAATGTGATGGAAGGATGTTCTTTCCCTCACTTGGTTATGGTGATTCTATAATTTTGAGTACAAGCCAATCAAGATATCATACATTTGAATGTTATAAAAGGTAACATCTGACAACATTATTAATGTAGTGCAAGACTCAAGGCATAAGTTTTTTATGGTTCTGTCAATCTATTGGAATTATCAACCTCTGCATTTTGCTTCACAGATCAATCATGAACCAAAGAAGGGGTACTAGTGTCACGTGACCCCATGATCTATTGTTTCTTTCATACCTTGAGCTGTCTTAGGTACAAAAGCTCGTCGATTTTTGTCCAGAGTCTTGAAGAACTCGAAAACCTCAGAAACTGAATGAGATATTTTCGTCCCTGGTAATTTCGTGTCTCAGGATCTTCCTGCGTTGGGAACCGATGGCCAAACATTCCGTTACATGATGCTACGGAGTTTTCTCTTTTTCTCCACAGAATCTGCAGTCATAGTTTTCACGTGCTTTCTAACACGTCAGGGACCCGTGAAAAACACTGTGATAAGTGTATTCACGTTCAACTCAATAGAAGCGGTACCACTCGTTCGAGAAGAAGAGTTTGATATTGAATAATGGTAGATTCCTACTCTATCATAGTCGAAAATTATCAAAACTCCAGGATGATGATGGATCTGGGCAATTTGTATTCTCGATTTGGTTGGTTCGTTCTTTAATACCGCTTGTTTTGGTCATCGAAACATTCCAATCAGACATGAGGACCTATGAAAGAAAAACGTAAATTATCTAGTCAAAATTTCAAGCAAGAACCCTCAAGGAAAATCGTTTAGATCTGAATAACCCTGTCATGCAATTGCTCTCTGTGCGAAGATCAGTTTGCCGTTTTGACTTTTCTTCAGACCAATAATGTAATTCTGTCAGGTGAAGGAAAAACTAATATACAAATTTTCGATAATGCTCGGCTCTCTCTTCAAAAGTTTTCTCCCCTTCTCCATATAATCTGTGGTCATCGCTTTTGACCATACAGTCTCCTTAGGTGTTTTTTGAGACAGCAGTGACCTGTGCAAAACACCGTGAGAAGTTGGAGCCAATTCCTGTTGAATTCCAAGAGAGCGGAGCGGTACCACTTCGGCAAGGAGAACTCTGTGATATTGAATAATGGTCATAATAATCAAAAGTCCAGGTTTATGATGGATCTGAGCAATTTGTTTACTTGATTTAGTTGATTCATTCCTTAATATCGCTATTTTTGTTCATAGAAACATTCCAATCAGATAAGGGAATCTATGAAAGGAAAACGTAATTTATCCCGTCAAAAATCCAACCAAGAACCCTTAAGGAAAATCGTTCATATCTAAATAACCCCGTCATGCAATTGCTCGCAGTGCGAAGAGCAGTTTGCCGTTTTGAATTTCTCTCCGACCAATAATGTAATTCTGTCATGTGAAGAATACATTAACATACATGTTTTTAATATTACTGGGCCTCGACTTCAAATTGCGAAACGACCCTTGATAGAAGCTTCGCATGCCGAAATAAGATTTGTCAGATTGCGTCAAATTATGTCGAATTAAATTAGAGGAAAGGAATGACACAAATGGCTATTTATTTGGGAATTATGTTTATGTATTCGGGGCCTCTACGGGAAATATAGTTTTTACGATATTTTTCATTGTTTTTGGAAATTGGCATTCATATATGCATTCATGGAAAGGAATGGAAATTATTCAATTATGATCGATCGTTTCACGAGTTCGCATTTTTGATGCATTGCATCAAGTTAATCGGTGCATAGAATGTTACTCAAATAGGTTATTTACCGGTTCAAAAACAACAACCGGTGGCATAAAAGGATGTTGAAAATAAAGCACCAATCTCGCAATACATACGTCTATACCGAAAATTTTAACATTCTTGAAGTAATGCTTATGTGTTATTCATACAGAAATAGAAGATTCATCTCCAACAAAATGAGATTGAACCTTCAACAACTCCACAACCGTGAATCGGTACACAAAACTAGTTCTGACACGATGTTCTGCCCCTATTTTGCGTCATGTTCGATAGCTATAATGATAGGTCTGGAGTATCCGGAACCTATCTTTATCACCTTTACATGCTTCCAGTTGACGCAGTTATCTCAGAGAGCTTCCCTGAATTCTGAGCTGCGCCGTGATTACTTTTCAGGGCGTGCGCACTGGATCTCAGATTTAGGCCCCACTGGTGCGTTACGTTTGCGTTGCGTTGACGGAGCGTCAACGCTTCGTTGGTATGCATATAATTCGTTAGGACAAACATACGTTTAATATTGTATGATCCTTCCACTGTCAAAAAAATTTGTTCCCCTTTGATCTCACACAATTTATAAATCGTTCCAAAAAAGAGCGCCAAACTATTATGGAAGCAGAAGTGGTAACGGAAATGTCTGAGTGATTGCAGCTTACTGACATATTGACCCTACTTAATGAAACTTCTCTGAACTAATCTGAAAGTTGATCAAAATGAAGTTAACTTCGAAAGACCGATACGAGAGATCAATTGTTGCAATTTTAAACACACCAAGTGAGAAAATGAATCTCCAGCTCAAACACTTTGAAAGAAGACTAGCCCCTGTAATCGAAAAAGCCCAGCTGTACCTTCTGTTTCCTGAGAAATTGCATATAAAATTTCAAGATAGCTGCCTGGAATACGTCGCAAGCTCCTCTTGGAAGTGACTGAGACATATATCAACCCTTCGTGGACGGCGGTTCTTATTGCGGAACACAGTGCCGTGCAAAACTGGCACTTTTATGGTTTGCATAATTTCGGATGGAGATATTATACTTCTTTCTCGCGCGCTGTTCACCTCCGAATGATGGATAATTCGAAGAACCAGGCCATTTCTGCGAATTGACTGCCGGGAAAAAACTGAATATTTGATAATACTTGATAAAAAAACTGTCTTGTTTAAAATGAGTGGGAGGACAGAAGATCATTCATTATGAATTCTCTTATGTTTGTATATAACACGTATGGAGGGTAATGGTATTTTGAATTTGGTATGGAAAATGAAATTTTCATGTGTTGATTTTGTATTTAGGAAAAATCTTGTATCTTGCGTCACCCTTACACAGGCTATACGATGGGTGAGTCACAGAGAAAGCTTTTGCAGGCCCGGAGCTCTACAAATTAATCGCGTCGTAGCAATTGCGAAAAATGAACAGAAAATTATAGTTGCCGATACCCGTTCAGAATCATTTGAATCGAACATTATTCCGTAGAAGAATTCCTTCATTCATTTCGATAAAATTCAATTTCATTTACCAATCACTATGCGCGAAATTCCACTTTGAAAATAAGTTGGCAGGAAACAATCAACTAAAATTGAAGATAATAATAAAACTGAGAAAATCAGCTGAAATTTGACCTCCTGAACAAAAAGTATTTTAAATGTCAGCAAAACTCTATCAAAGTTTGTAGTTGTAATTCTATTTCTGATGACCGTCCCCTAAAAAAACGACTTCCGGATTATTTTGAAATTGTCCCCTAGACTTTTTCCTCAAGAATGATTTCTCAGTAAAGAATTTGTCAAACAATATAATATATTATGATTTTACGTTCCTATATTCAACGGTTGAAATTGATAATTATAAATTGTGGCATATTCGTCTTATTTTGACATCTTCTTCAATTGAGATGGTTGAATCATTGAGTTTTTTATTATATTTCTAGGTTTGTTTCGTGTTGATTTTCTTATTGGTCTGTATTGAATATCTTGGGACATTAAAATATTTCATCATGAATCGCAAAATGGCGAATGCGCCACAATTTTTTAAGTACCTACATATTATTTTTAGGGTTCAATGTTCAATCTACGAAAAATCATAAAAAATTTCTGGAAAAATATATGGATGCAATTAAGAAATATAGTGGGTGGTAGTTTTTTGCAGGGATGTTAATCAGAAACGAAATTAAAGCCGCAGATTCAGATGAAGTTTTTGCTGTCATACAAAAAATTTTCTGTTTGAAAATTCCACCTTGTCTGAGAGTCAGGAAATTGGCTGTAAAAAACATTTTGGTGCATATTCTTTTGGTATTTGTGAATTACCTCAGATGTGAGTTGTTTTTTGTAGTAATTCAGTCTATTCTGAATCATATGCTGTAATAGATGTATGTTGATCACACCTCTTCAGAAAAATCTTGATTCATAAATAAATTACTTTATTTTTTCTGTGACTGAAAATTCAACATACCTATCATTGTAATCTCTTGAAACAATGATATGCATAATGATATGAGTGAGGACTAATTTCGCTCTCTTACATAATTACTAATTATGTAGTTATTTAACCTTCATTTGGAACATTCTGATACAAGAATTCAAAAATAACCATAAATTCTGTCGCCCGACTGCTGCGGCAAATTCGAATAATAAAACGAGAAGTTCATCGTTTTCAACGCACCCTATAAACATATTTTGTCAACCGAAAAAAATCTGGTGAATAAAAGAGCAGTATTGGCACTGTACGTCAATGAAGTAGCAAATGATCCCTTTTTGACGCCCCTCATGGATTATTCCTGACAAAGCATTCTCGATATTTCCCTGTCCTTGCTTCAGACACTTTTTATCGCTCTACGCCGATCGAGCTGCGTCCCTAGAAAAACTGCCTCCTTTGTCCGAAATTTGTCAATGTTTTCGGAAACCTGCCTCATTTTTAACGCTGCTGGTTCTAAAAGCGGTGATGTCGAACACGTGTGCGATATTCATTATTGCTTGTATTATTACTGAAAGAGTGTTGTGAATTGAGGTGAAATTTTCATAAATTTATGTGAACGTATAGTCGAGTGTTTTATTTTCTTTTTGTCGAACACTTCGTTTTATTTAGTATTCTGATTTTTTTGTTCTCGTAAAACAATCCAAATTGGGAGCTTTCGTCGAATCAATAGCTGCCACTCTACAGTCATCACGAAGCATTTTGAATTCTTGATCATTATAGATACTTTTCTCATCGGCGCAGTCCTTAGTTACAGATGGGTTATTCGACTGACTGGATATTCAATTTGTTGTAGAAATATAATATACAGGGTATCTTTAAATAAATGCAGGGGACTTAGGGAGATGATTCATCGATGAAAATAAGCATATGTAGTTCATATTAATTTTTTCGACATCGGTCCCTCTTCCAAGCTTTGGAAGGCGACGACGAGTTGACAGTTTTAATTTTTTTTGCGGCTTCTTAAAAACACTGAGTAGACGTTACTGACACAAATTAGATTAGATATTAGATCTCATAACTTTATTATGAGGGGTGAAAATAAGAACCTCCTACGCTTTTCGTTCAAAAATTGTTTTCGTGGGATAGATTTTGGAAAAATGAAATTCTCTCATGATTTTTCATTCAATTCTCTTGCAAAATTTCGATACAGTCGATGCTTTTCTCGAGAAAATAGAATCTTACTAGCAGTTATGATCACTTTGAATTCCATTTCATCGTATACGTGTTCCATAGAATGAATATTTTAAAATATTGTACGTCTAAACAGGAGATAAAAGCAGAATCGCTTTTCCACCTAATGCAAATTCGAATGAACCACCAATTTCATAACTGGGTGATTTATTTTATCACTCAAGTATTTATTGAAAAAATCGAACTGAAAATTGTAAAAAGAATGATAGAAAATATTTTCTCTTCCGTCATAACCAATTTTGAGCATGAACAATATCTAAGAATATTCATTCTACGAAACATACGATTAAAGGGAATGAACAGAGATCACAACTGCTTGTAAGTTTTCATTTTTTCCGAGAGAAGTATCGACAGTATCTAAATTTTTTAGGAGACTTTCTCTCCAGAATTGAATGGGAAATCATAAGAGGATTTTATTTTTCGAAAATTTATACGACGAAAACAATTCTTGAAGGAAAACCATGATGGGTCGTTAATTTAAACCCCTATTAATGAAGTTATTGGATCAAAAAAAATTGTGTGAGTAACATCTACTTAATGAATCATTTCATGTATAGCTTTAGGACTCAGTGTTTTTCAGGAGTCATAAAAAATTGAAACGGTCAACTCGTCATAGCCTTAGAAAGGCTGATGTATCTTGAAAGGTAGGCCGATTTAGAAAAAAAATCATTTGAAATATCCCTGCTTATTTTCATCGAGGAATCATCTGCATTTGTTTATTGACACCCTGTATTATACAAACAACGTAAACGAATATTTAGAAGCAGAAAATAACGTATATATAGATCTGTATTATCTAGCAGGAGACTCATAGCGAATTCCATTTACAAAACTATTCGGACTATTTTGTGTAGGTTTCCGGATTCCATAATTTGAAATTTCACCCAACAAATCCACCTCAAATTGCATTTATATCCAGCAACTTATTTGTAATGGTAAAAAAAACACTGCACACGTAAACAACGATAAACGAATGGCATAGTTTCCGTAAACCCGGTCTAGAGTTCCTATTTTAATATCTCGAATTTTACAATATAGGTAAGTTAGGTTTGCAGTTAATCTTCTTGGTGACAATTATCAAGGAAGTACCAATTTTTCAGTGAGTTTTCGAGGGAAATGCTCTGTATTTTGAAAACAATTTATTTCCGATTCTACAATGATCTGAGAAATCACCCCCAAAATATTTCATCTTTTTTTTGAACACCCTGTATATTATCAATACAACATTGACAACAATTCAAAATCGGAAAATAATGTGCATATATTTGTTATATCAGACAGCAGCCTTGGATTCATAGCGAATTCCAGTTGGAAAACTATTCGGACTGTTTTATATAGGTTCTTGGGTTCCATAATTGGAAATTTCACCCAACAAATCCACCCGGAATTGCATTTATATCCAGCAACTTATTTGTAATGGCAAAAAACACTGCACACTAAAACAACGATAAACGAATGGCACAGTTTCCAGAAAGCCGGTCTAGAGTTCCTATTTTAATATCCTGCGGTGGTTTATCTCGAATTTTCCAATATAAATGTAGGTGTGCAGTAAATCTTCTTGGTAACAATTATCAAATATCGCCAACGCTCGACTGAAATCTAATATTTGATATCATTATACAGGTCCCTCCCTTCCAATTTGGGGTTTCTAATATCCACACACTGTTCTCTACGCCACAATATCCTGGTATTCGGGGCACAAAAGACGACTAGAATAGCTGCAATGCTTCCGACTCGAAATTTGCAGGAGTGGACTTCTGAGTTTTCGATGACCAAATGCAATGACTCCTATCAACAACATAACATCGTTTAAATAGTAGGCAAATATAATACTGTAAAACGATAAAATTTTATAACTTCCACAGTAGATAGATAATTTGGTTGTTTAATCTGAATTAAACATTATGGAATACCTAGAAGAAATCAAATCTGAGAATCCAGAATTCAAATCCTATGAAAAATTAGCAGAAAGCAATGTTCGGCCTCATTTATTCGATATAGTTACCATTTTTTAGGAAAATAATATGCAGATTTTGAAGAATACTGCAACGCCGGAAAGCGGCAAAAGACGAAATCTGTGTGTCGTCACAATTAATAAACTGTTCCCATATATTTTTATCAAAATTTATTGTTTATATTTTGTGTGATGTACACTTTATAAATCTTTCAAACTCTTACAACCCCCTACTTTCCATAATCTCACTGCTACTTCACGGAATTACGAACCGTAGAAATATCTTTAGAGGAGAGACCCTCCAAAGATACATGATACTGACAATTTCAGTATAATTATTATGTTGTTGATCATTTATTTCGAGTATTACTATTTGACGAAGTCAAGTAATGGTTGAATAACTGAAGACAGCGGTCTGCGCTTATGGCGTTGCTTTTGTCATTATACCAGGACCAATATTTCAGATCGTGAGAGAAAGCAGTCCCAGAGTGCCACGTATCATTCAGAGCTATCTCCACTCTAACCAAGTGTTTTCATTACTTTTTCATCATTTAAAAAGAGCTAGGAGGACAATGCGTTGCCCATGTACACAACAACTCAATCATATTTTTTTATGCACAAAGAAACAAAAAAAACCTGATAATATCTCACAATATATACAATTGCTTGCTGTAGATTTCTGGATTCCAAAATGTAAAATAAACTACCTGCACGCCTGGAAAAACTTCCAGCAGGGGCGTAGTGACCGGTGTTCGGCGTTCTTGCAGAATAAATCCTTCATTTTGTACTAAAACCAACTTATCTCCGAACTCTAGTTAAAACTATCAGTTCATATCAGAAATATGATTGTTATCAAAATTTACCACATCGCACACAAATGAAAACGTTGAATCAACAATTCCTTATTTATATTTATATTCTTCTGGTGAAAATTGCTATCCCCGTAATCAATTTTGCGGCCTGGATAAATCGTACCGAACTCTTTGCATGAAGCGTGTCGGCATTCTGTTTAGGGGATAATTACATTACATTAACGTCACCAGATGATCGTTTTATTGGGACGGCTTCTTTTTGAGCGGCTTGTTTGATGTAGGATTCTTCATGTACATAGGGAAATTTTTTTTGATTAGGGGGAAAATGTGAAATCATTTCACTTCTATTCCTATTCTAGAGAAATAAGTACCTACCTATTCGAATTTGAAACGACTTTGTGCTTGTGAATGTGTTCAGAGTGAAAGTTCTCAAAATTCTTGCCTTTTTTAGTGTTTTTGAATTTCTGGACTTATTGTTATTGAAGGTGAGTTCTATAATTTATCACGAGGCTGGTTTTTTTCGTTAGGCGCCTCTCTTAATATGAAAAAATGCGGGTCAGTCTTTGGGGATTGCTGATAGAATTGAAAACTAAGTGAATTGGGAATTGTATCGTCGAGTTATCAGATTATTATTTTCAAATAATTTTCGGTATATTATCAAGGATGAATGTTCGAATTGGTAATTGGTCACTAACACTTCTTTATAAACCAAAAATAATTAGAAAAAAAGAGCCTAATAGCTCGACGATATAATCACAAGTTATTTCGTTACTTGTCTGAAGAAATCTTGCTAAAATTATTTTCAATTATTTCTATAGAAAATGAAGTTGCCCGAACATTAAGTAATATTGTGACAAATTTTGCAAATTCTAAAGCCCGCAAAAAAAGTTTTGATTGCGCTTTGTTTTTATCTCTTTTTTGTATTTTTTATATCAATAATATTTTATATATTAATTTGGTTTAATATTATTTTGTTTTTTGTTTTCATTTTACTTATAGTTGTTATTTGTTGTAGTTGTTATTTTGTTAGTTGGTTATATTATATGTGGAAGGTATACCCACGTACTTTGTATTGTCTAATATAAGTGACAAATAAAATGTGGTTTTATTTTGTCCTTATCTAATTTTTTAATTATGTAACCAGCAGGCAGCGCTGCTAGTGAGGGTAGAGGCCCGGAAAATATCTTGAACACAGGCCCGTAGTGGCGTTACTACGCCACTGACTTCCAGGATAATATTTAAAGAAGAATGTGGACGAATATTATGTATTGTCGAGATCATTCAATTCATTTTTTACTACTACTATTTAGTGTTCTCCCAATTAAAATGGTCAATTAACGATATTTCAAAATGACCCGATATCCTATGGAACTTTGTCACCTTCTCCAGTATAAACAATCTTGTGAACCCGAACATTATTCATTGTTAACCCTTTTGACCCAATTGGCTGCAGTTATAAAAAATTATCAAAACTAAGGCATCACCCACGATATCAACGCAACCGAACTCGAAAAATAAGTATGCGTTAGGGTTTACAATAAGCTCCAATGAATTCGACGATTCTTGATAATGATTTCGAGTGAGAAATCTATTTCAACAAGCATATACTGTCATTTTTCCCAATTTAAATAGTCAAGAGATGATCTAGTACATGCCTCGAAAACCTATGTAATTTTCTCATCTCCCCCACTTTAAACAGATTCGTCAACTCTAATAATACTCATTGTCAACCCTGTAGACTCAATTGGCTGCAATGATAAACCTTTATCTGATCAAAACTGTTGTAAAAACAGGCATGACTCGCTGTAATCCCCACGTTATCAACGCCACTAAACCCCGCGAAGATCCATTCGAAAATACCAATTTCGCCCTCGGAACTGTGGAAAATTATTATGGGTTCGGGTCTACAATAAGCTCCAATAAATCCGACGATACTTGATAATAGGTTACAATTGTTGAAGTTTCAGCATATACTATATACAGTAGGAAATTGGGGCCTGCGAGGTTACAACACCAGTCCCAGTCCCAGTAATTATAATTACGTTGCTCCGAGAAACCGCATTTTAACACGGCACGGAATCGGGAGAGCTGGATGGGGAGCAGGGACGGACGGGACCCCGATTTTCTGGACGATTCCAGGGATGCGTTCACAAACTTACTCTGAGAGTAGAGTGAGAATAAGGCGAAGTATGACGAAGTGAATGCAAATTTTTTATTGTCAGAAACTGTCTGCATGACTGACTCGGAGGTACATTGTATAACATAAGCATAATTCGCTTCTGCAAAATAAAAGCCCTGCCAACATCCGAAGAATTTCCCCAGAGAAGAACATTGTACGACAAATTGCTGTAGACCAAACTATCATGGAGATTTTTGGGTGCTTCTGAAGGAAGGAGATCTCTGACTCTACTTATTGCAAATAAGAACTGTTGAGCCTGCTATAGATTGAATCAATGTGAGTGGACTACCTCAATCCAGTGTCCAAGTAGATGCCAAGAAATTTTGCTCTCTATTTGGAGAATATGTCTTCATTCAAATGACGTATTGTGACCTTCAGATATTTATGACATAATGTGAAAATAATACACTCAGTTTTACCGATAATTATCATCAAATTGTTCTCATGACACCAGTCAACGAAGCAACTCACAAGAACACGACAAAGCACTTGTAGCTCCTCAAACGATGAAGCTCTTATTACCACCGATGGATCATCAGCAAAAAGGGTCAATGAATATTTTATTAGATAAGTATCCCGATGGGCTAGCAGGTCGAAAAACATCATCCGCAGATTGACCGGAAGATCGTTAATGAAAAGTCGAAATAGACGTGGCCCAAGGACAGAACCCTATGGTCCTCGAAAGTTGACAATATGTTCTGCAGACAATGAATTTTCAAGCTTGACTCGCATGATTTTACCTTACAGATAGCTACGGAACCAGTCCAATAACACACCCCAAAAATCTAGATTGTAACATTTGTCCAGAATAAACTGAAAAGACAGACTATCGAATGCTCGAAAGAGATCAAAGATAGCCCTGCCACATGAAAGCCCTTAGGACAGTATATCAAACTTGTCGAGGTACTTGACCATTCTATTCAATACGATTCTTTCGAAGACTTTGAAAAATTCACTCAAAAGAGAATAGGTGTTAACTTTGATATTGCATGTATATCGTCATTCTTAGAAATAGGAATAACAATGGCGCTTTTTAGGATTGAATAAATTGATAGTTTTAATGACTTTTGACTCTCAGGTCGACATTTTTCAGGATTTCTTTTTCCTTTTCCAAACTTACATTTAATCTGAAAGAATAGAATTTTTCCGCATTGGCGATCACTTTTTCCTTTTCAGCAGATTTCTTTTCTGTTTTTCTGATACCTACTCAATTCCAGTTGTAGCCTTACTGATAAATTAATAACTCTGAAGATTGCACAGCAACTAGTGATCAAAACCAAGAATTCATGAAAGCATCCACATCATTTCTAAATTTAAATTGATCTGTGGGGTATACGAGGTTTGTTCAAAAAGAATCGCGAATTTTAAATTTTCGCGGGCTACGTATGTTTGATTTTTGATCTTTTGGTGGCGTTATGTTGGTACTCATGACTCTCACTTATGCTGACAATTTCGGCCATTTTGAATGTCCAGCCAGTTTTTGACAGCTATTGTGCGTGGGCTTGTTTTAGCTTGTCTTCGATTTTCGTCTATTTCAAAAAATGGATCAAAGAATTTGTATCAAATTTTGTGTGAAAATCAACTTAGAGTGCGCTGACGCATTCAGAATGTTGACTGTTGCATACGGCGAGGCTACTTTGGACAAAAGCAACGTTTATCGGTGGTACAAAATGTTCTCAGAGGGCCGAGAAGATGTGAGCGACGAAGAGCGTTCCGGACGCCTGAGCACGTCAACAACAGACGAAAACATTGATGAAGTAAAGAAACTAGTATTGGCCGATCGTCGAATCACCGTCAGAGAATTTGCTGAGAACCTAAATATATCGATTGGCTCGTGCCATTCGATTATTACCAATGGTTTGGACATGAGACGAGTCACCGCGAAATTCGTACCAAAATTGCTCAATTTCGACCACACACATCGTTACTTGTGCGCCAATTTTTGGCCAAAAAAAACACTCTAATAATGCCGCAGCCATCGTATTCCTCGACTTGGCCCCCTGTGACTTTTTTCTGTTTCCGAAACTGAAGAGGCCCATGGAAGGACGACGCTACGCCACGATTGAGGAGATAGAGATCACAAAAAATGATTTTTCAAATGATTTGAGGATTGGAAAAAACGTTATCACAAGTGTATAATGTCTGATGGGGATTACTTCGAAGAGGACAAAATAGATATTCATGATTAAATAATACATAATTCTTGAAAAAACATGAAATTCGCGATACTTTTTGAACAAACCTTATTTCTCAATGCGAATAACTTAACAGCATCAAGTATCTTGGCACCATTTCTGCAGCAAAAAATATACCTATCTGAACTCACTATGCATAAATAATTAGTGTAAGGTTTAATGAAATTCGAAAATTTTTATCAATATTGTATTTCAATCCATATATTAATTGATCTTTCTATATAATGAATTGTTTCTAAACTCTTACCATCCGTAAATAAAAAATATAGAAAATGAAAAGGTCAGCCAAATAAGGATAAATCAACATTTTGCATTCACCAATGTATACAGAGGCTTATCGATGAATCTCAAGCTTAGCAAAAAGACGCTTCCACTCCCATCATGTTAGCAGATTTTTATCTGAGCCTTCTAGGTTACTCAAAGCCCCTGATTTCTTCAGCTCATATCCCCATCCTTTTAACAGAACAAATCATCCCATAGATAACGAGCAGCTCCATAAAGCTTGTTTTGTAATGATCAAACGGAAACCAGCAGTCTGATGCGTTCAAATATTTAAGATGGACGTGGGTAAACATACTCGCATGATATTTCAGGAACTGAATAAAGTTCAGGGATTACGCATGTAGCCAGAATAGTGGAACCGGGAAGTAAGCAGAGAACTTGGCATTATTTATTCCTTAGTGTGTACCTTCAAGGCAGTTTTGTGTTTACAGGAGAAAGTAAATCACTACTTTATTTCATATAATGTACCTCTACCTTGTCGTAAATGTGAAGTTTTGATTGGTTTCTCTGTTGCTATTCCTATGGCGCTGGTTGTGAATGAGAATATTAATATTTGTCGTTCTGGGGGTTCAGATAAATAGGGTAGATCTTTTGTGAAAGCTGCGGTTCGAATAATGATACGAAAATTGTGCGAAGGAATATATCAAAAGTTATAGAATACAATAGAATAGAAAATGAGTTAATTCAATTTACAGATTGCTTAAACTCCGGAAAAACTGTGAGTTTTACATGAAAACTGTTAACAGTTGTTACTTTTATCAGGTTCATCGTGAACTAACTGATTTAAAAAAAAAATACACGCCTATAAAGAAGATAAAAAGATCTTGCCAAAAAGTACCCACATGACCCACTTTCCCTATTAAAAAAATTTAAAGGGTTTATATGGTGCAATAATAATCCTTCAAAAATGCGTAAAAATTTGGTAAAAGTGAAACAAAAATCGACCCGCTTTAGGATTTTGTTATCAAATATTTTTCTTCTGAGAAAATGAATTTGTTCCCTAATTTTGACGGCACTGTATTTTTGGGCGCTCGTTCTCCTTAAACGAGCGCTGTATCGTTTTGCCCAAATTTTTGTAATTTTCAAATTTTGAGCCGAACAAGGTTTCAAAGGATAGGTTTCTACTCCCTGATGAAGAATTCAATTCTCTCCGTTGGGCCGTCCGTCCGGCCGTTAGCACAATAACTTCTGAAGGGATTGTCCGAGAGGCTTGAAATTTTCAGGGTATGTTCGGTTCCCAAATGACTCGGTTTAAGTTCGTTAACCAGCCAAATCATACTGGATGTTCCATAAATATGGCCATTCAAAATTTTTGTTTCTCAATATGTCAAACAAAACGTAACCCTTCGAAATGAATGCTGCGGCCATATGCAAGTTGCTTATAATAAGCTTTATGCAGGTTTGGTGGCAACAAAAATTGAATTGGAATATTGAAAAGAAGAAACTTCATACTTTCATAAAAAAATATCCGATTCAGATGAAACTTATTATATAATAAAAATTGATACACTGAATGTTCATGCAGAAATTTGTGACCATATAGTGGTAACAGAACCATGAAATTTCCATTGAAATATTTTAAAGAGAATCTTTATATTTCCATAACAGATATCCTATTCGAGTGAAATTCTTCTTGTGAATCAAAACTGGTATATTGAATGTTCCTACGAAATTTTGAGAGGATCGCATGATCAGAACCACATAATTTAATTTTTGTAATTATTTATTTTTTATACATTTCGTTTTTTTGAATAATTTCCAGAATATTAGTCCGATTGTACTGAGATTCAGCAATTATATATATGGTGTCAATCTCAAATTCCATAAAAAACTTTCAGCTCCTGCTTAGGGCTTCTCTTAAATTTTCCATACAGAACTCGATAATTTCATGTCACTGTTCGGCGAAAAAAATACCCAACCTAGAATCGAGCCCATCTTTACGCTCATCATTTTTCATGACCCATAGCAATCATTGTCCACGCAGTAAATACGCTATATTTCTCATTTTTTATGTTGCTTGATTCACAGCGAAGATGCTCACGCCAGGATATTGGGAAATGAAGTATTATCACAGCTGGGGTTATGATGTATGCTGTAAAACAGTCACAATGTGCTGACCCTTCACTGCGCTGCTATAGGACCATTCAGTTGCTTATCTTCGGTAATAATTTCAACAGTAAAATTTACTACGTAGTACGTAACTTCGGACGTAGGACTGGGCGTTTGATAACCCGTAAAATGTAATAAACCGGATTGTAATTCGGGCCCGGAATTATCTAGGACGTATGAAAAAAAGGCAATATCCACATAGGAGTTTATTGTCACGGATCTGTTTTGTTGATTCTCCCCCTTCATTTAATGTGATTTTCAGGTAAGCTTGAGGACCAGTTTAAGCTTATGATCTCTATAAATGATATTCTGATAAATTGATGCGTGGCAGTACAATCGAGATGAATCTTAATTTCTCCGGAATTTGGTTGTGTGTACTACTGCATTTATTCAATTCCCTAAGGAATAAAGCTCTTGAAGAATGCAAGGGGTGAAAAATATTCTTTTTGAGGTGTCATTCATCACAACCTTAATATAACTGTTATTAATATTGTAAGAACAACTGTGGTCGTCATGGATAGTTAGCCATTTGAAAACTGCGAGCATGCAGATCTTCTGTTCTCTATACTCTACTTATTCACGGAAACCATAGGAGGTTTGATAAAACCGACAACCTCCTCAGGAGCCTTCGCCGTTACCTCTAGGGTGTCCAGGAGCTGTTTTTTCATATGAATAGTTTTTAGGCCAGCCAGCTGTGAACACATGCATACCATGTGCTCAGCTGATTGTGCTTCTGATCCACGTGGCCTGCAAATCTCGTCTGTTAACTTTTTCGAATGGTACCAATGATGTTTTTTGACAGTCTCCTCTCATCTGTCCTACAAACCCATCTCTTGACAGTTTTTGGGAGATTTCTGTAGATAGGTAAAATAATCACAAATTTTTTCGCCTGAGTAGACTCCAGAACTGACTCTTGGGTGGATTATTCTGTTATATCACTCCCACTGCTGGACCACTGCCTTAATATTGGCCTTGCAAAACCAGTAAAAGGTTAAGGTTCAGCAGGTGATAACCTTGATGCATCTTTTGAGAGTTCAAGGGATCTATAATTTCCTTCAACAACACAATTCCCTAGCACCTATAGTAGGGTCACCTCAATGGCTTTGAATTCAAAATAACAAGCAAAAGGAAGATCGACTGTTTGAAGTCGATTCATTAGTACCATTGACGCGATGGTCATTTTGAGGGAATAAATGATGATATTTTAGAAATATGTTTTGTGGTGAGTGTAGGGTAATCAAAAGCACAATTATTTCTATGTTATTCCCTCGTAAATGGTGCATCAACTGTACAGACTGATCTGAAGAAACTCATCATAATTTGAGCTTGTTTTTTTTTTTTTGAGGTCATATATAGGGTGTCACATTCAAAAAAGTGTAAATTTGCTCTGTAACTTTGAATCGGAACATCTGTATATAAAAATAATTTTAAATAGTGCTTTTCACCACCTTACACTCACCACAAAAAAAGATTCTCAAAATATCATCATTTACACCCTCGAAATGAGCATCGCCATGGGCCACCCATAGACGTAAAAGGATGGACAGGGCGGCACGTGACTTTCACACTAAGTTTCGAAAGTTTGAGCGCAGAGTAAGAGTTTGTTCATTTAACTGAAGTTGGCAGTATTTGCTTTCATAACGTAAAATAAAGTCAACGTTGCCGAATCTACCCCGCCTCGTCTGACAAGCTTGCGAGTTATCAGAGAACTCTATGCAATATTGACAACATTGCGTATCAATCCGACAAGAAAATAAACATTATAACCTAAAATTTTATATACACAGTGGAATATGCCAAATTGTCATGGCCAACCGACGGCTCAAACTTTCGTGAACGGACTATAGACTGAACTAAACTAATATCACTCCATCCTTCACAGTATCTCTCTTTCATAATGTTGGAAAATCACAGAACATAAAAATATCTAAAGCGTAGATATCTACGATCCAATGTTCTCATTATATGTTTTGTGCTTCGCACTAATATTATTCTATCCTCGTCTGAAGTCAATATTTTCTCTCACATCCTGTCCATTCTTTCATAAGTCTATGGGGTCACCCAATATATTTTTCTATGGATCCTAATATTCATGGCCCACCCATTTAGGCTCTGCGCATTACGTCAAGACTCTTGACGTGCAACAAATAAAAATGTCGGTATGACAGGAGAGTGGCGGGTGCACCCTGACAATTTTCAATTTTGTCTAGGGCCCAACCATCCGAATGACTATCGAAGTCGCCATTATTCATCGCTGATTGTCAAATTAACCGAACAAACGACTATCTAATGCGTAACCAATTACCGTTTCGAATTAAACCTTGATTTGTTATCGGCTGCCGACCGAAACGGCGCCCGATTGACGGAAACGCAGGCATGATTTGTTGCCGGAGTTCTGGATATCCCGCGGGTCCCAACTGAGCAGTCTCCCGAAAATTTGGATGTCAGAATTGTATACATAGTTGGTATCTCGCTTTGGAATGACTTTTTCTGCATGTTCTTTTTATTTGGAAAGCTTTTTTTCTGAAACTAGAGTAGAAGAGGTCCTGAAAAAGATAAAGTAAAATGGGGAAATTGTGAATACTGTGGAAATTCTAAAGCAGTCCTATAGTTTGTTCATTTCATGGGAAATTCGAATGTATATCCTCCTGAGTACTGGAATCATATAGAAAGTGTTATTGGGGTCATATTTCGGAGTTAGGTATATTAAGCGTTGGAAAAGTTACTAAAATTTTATTCAGAAGGAAGTATAGAAAAAAAATATGGCATCATGCAAATGAAGCAATTTTCTTTCCTTCCGAGCACAAAGAAAAGTACATTTTCACAATAAAACATGGTTTTCAATTTAGAACTTGGATTTTATACTTCTCAGAATTTTTCGAGTCACTTACTACAATTGATTGATGTAGATGTTATTCAAACTAGAGGTTTGGTGGAATTAAATTTTCGGTGTCCATCAGAAACCTGTTTAGTGAGTTTTTTTTCTCGAATAATAATTGGAGGCTCATCCTCAGAATCTTGTTCATTCAAGCAGTCATCAGGAGCATTGTGAATTGTCTCGAATCTCAAAATCATCCTGCCTGAATGTCAAAATCATCATCGTAATAAAAAAAAATTATACAATTGTGAGTCAGAACAGTGGACATCGAGCTCGATTTCATCATCCTCTACTGCAAAGCAAAGGAAATGTTTCTTCCCAAATATTGCTGTAATGAAAAGTAACTCTTAGTAAAAAAAGTTGGATTGTATCCTACCTTGCAACTAAATGGACAAGTCACCATCATTGACATTGTGTGTACAATAATTGAAGCAACGAAATAAAAAAATTTGGACCGATACTTGGACTATTCATACAATGTTTGAAACCAGCTTTACACACAAAATAAGATAAAATCAATACCAACAGTCAATTTTTTTTCACGACGAAATATGGTCATAAAAACAATTGTCACCTCAATAGCTGCGCTCTCAACGCATTCGTTTACACCTCCAATATGTTGGACCGAAGAATGCCGTAAAATCAGTACACTATCAGAAAAAATATTGAATCTGAATGTCCAACATATTGGACATTGGACAAGAGTCAGAAGGATATGAAGTATTGCAGTTGATCATGAATCGAAAAGTTTGTGTTATGCATGGATCAGTTGGAGGATGAGTATCCTGTCTTGGTAAGTTGAGATCATGGTTTGGAAAGACAACAAAAAAATTAAGAAAGCCTTGAGCAGCTGCTTTTGATCACTTGTTCATCAGTGGAGACATGAAGCTATTACCTTAAAATTTTGTACAGGACTTTAGATTGATACTAAATATATAAATGCAAAATATCAGCACGATGTGAATAATATTCTGGAAATATGTACAAATTTTAAAATCAAATCCTTCGGTTCTGGTAATGCAATCCTTTGGAAATTTTGCAAGTAAATCAATATTCATACACAAAATAAATTTTATTTGAATCGGATATCTTGCTTTGGAAATAAAGATATTTTTCTTTTCGATATCCCAATTAAATTTTTTATGGTTCAGATACAGCGATCTTGAAATTATGCATGAACATTCAGTTTATCAATCTCCATTCACAAAATAACTTTTACTTTCATCAGATGTCTTGTTATGGAAATATGATTTCTTCAGTTGTTTGGATCTGTTAACGCTAAGGTCACAAAATTCTGCATAAGGCTCACTGTGAGCATGTTGCATGTGGGCGTATAATTTCATTTTTTTCGGTTTCGTTTTGTCTGAGATATTAGGGAACAAAATTTTTGAAAGGCCATATTTTATGAAACACCTTGTACGATATCGTTGTGTTGGCGCAAACCAGACTTACTCTAGAGATTGATATGATACTAGCGCCAGCCGAAGAAATTGCGAAATCTGCAAAGAAAATGAGCATCTCTAGACCTACTCCTAGACGGAGTATGGTAGGTATTGCACAAAAAAGCGATAGATGTACAACAACTCGAAATCCCAGGACTATTTCTACTCTAGGAGCAGAAACGTGATCTTTCTGCAAAATTTGTGGGATTCCAAATTTGAGCCCATGTCCTCAAATTTTGATGTAATCAACCGGTATCCATATCATTCGAACACTATGATTGAACTGAAATATCTCATTCACCATCATTTCATACCATATAATTTCGCATTTTCACCGTTTTTTCCATTCCGTTCAACCGGGAATTTCCCACCACTTTTTTCCACTAGAATAATTCGCATTTTATGACCGAAACCTGAGCTGGAGTTATTTTCGTGGGACTATTCAACTGACACAGCAACTCACGGACCTTGGATGGCTTCAACGTTTGAAGAATCTCAACATTCTTGTTTATTTTTAAAATAATGGAATTCCAGCAGGCACTTTTAATTTTTTTATCAAGTTGCAGTAATGGACTGTTTTAGGAACTCGCTTTTTCTGAAAAATAAAAATGGATAATTGCAGGGTGAGTTTCAAGCGTTTTCTTTTAAGGAATGCTCGTTGAAGGTTTGAGGAACTTCAGAGTTTAATTCCCTCATACAATCAAAGTTAGGATTTCAATCAGTTATTCTCATATAATAATCACACTCAATCGTTTGACATCAACCGACTACCAAATCTTTTTCAGTGTTCTCCTCTGAATCTTCTTATTGTATCTGTGAATTAGGAAAGCATAAAATGAGACGTTTTGTTTGAAAATACATATATATTTCAATTTCAATGTGAACAAAATAGTTATTTTTGTATTAAGTGCGTAAAATGAGTGTGTTTTATTCACAGGACATGAGAGTGATAATTTTTCACCGAGACCGCAGGTTGAGGCCAAAATTCACTCGAGTGTGCCATGAAAGCAAGAATTTTATACACACGAAATACAAACAACATTTTTTGTACAACTGTGAATGTGAATTTACATCGTCTGAAATATAATTATCAAGATCCAGATCCAAATCTTTTTGTGTCGTTATTATAGAAACTTTTTTCAACTATAAAAAAAGTAAAGTCTTTTTTTTAACGACGAAAATAGTTTTTTATTATACAAGGAAAAAAGTATTAGATTTAGCTCGAGCTCATGTTATCTCCCGACGCGAGGCGAGGGAGACAAGAAACCGAGAGCTAAAATCTGAAATTTTTCCTGTGTACAATACACTATTTTTTCTGTGAAATAAATAACGACCACATAACAGTGAAAGAAATATAACTTTTCACGAAATTACTTTTTGCCCGGAAAAAAAGTGGTACTTTTTTCCCGGATATATAGATACTCATTTTTTTGACAGGGAAAAAAGTTATTTCGTAAAAAGTTATTTTTGTGACCTGCCAAGAGATATAAATGTCAAAATTTTTTCCCGCCACAGAAAAAAAGACTTTTTGTACAACTGTAGAAAAAACTCGACTTTTCTTCATCACTATGGATGCCTAAATGATTACTTTTTTTACCGTGAAAAAAAGTCTTTTTCACAGTTGAAAAAAAAATTTCTTTTTTTTACTGTTTAAAAAAAGTCGTTCTATAGTAACGATACAGAAAGATCACTGGATGCATAGAAATATTATCTTTAATAAAAAATTATTATATCTCTTGACAGGTCACAAAATATGACTTTTTACGAAATTACTTTTTTTCCTGTCAAAAAAATGATTCTCTATGTAGCCGGGAAAAAAGTACTCACTTTTTTCCTGGGGAAAAAGTAATTCGTGAACAGTTATATTCCTTTCACTATTAAATGGTCGTTTTTCCTGTCACAGAAAAAATAGTGTATTATAAACAGGAAAAATATCAGATTTTAGCTTTTTGTCTCCCTCCGCTTCGCGTCGGGAGACAACATAACTAGAGCTGAAATCTAATACTTGTTTCCCTTGTATAATAAATAACTATTTTTAGCTGTGAAAAAAAGGTTATCTTTTACGCATCCATAGTGATGAAGAAAAGTCAAGTTTTTTTCTTTAGAAAATGTGTATTGTAAGAGAAATATTCGGAATTGCTGAAACTCTTGTAAGCTGACTTCGCTAGTTTCGAGCAACGAACTAAAAGAGAAACTTGGATTCACATTTGTAGTTTTGAAATCCATACTTTACGATTGTGATTTCTAGTTTCTTATTCAGTCATGTTTTGAAGATGAGTTGTCGAAGAGAAAGTTATTCGTAATTGCTCTAATTCCTCGCTATAACCTTCCCGTCGTCACTTTGCGTCGAATTGGATGAAACTTCCGAGTCCTCCACATCGCTTACCGCAATCTAATCGTAACAGATATCCTCAGGATCGTGGATATACGACTTCTTGGCCCAATTTACCCAATTCCCTATATTTGAGTTGCCTCTATATGGAAACACTGAACAGCTATTTACCCGATTAAGCTGGATTTAGATCTTCAACCGTCATAAATGAGTCTTGTTTATGTGAGGCGTGGTCGTATTGGAAGCCAATTATGCAGTATCAGGGTTGTAACGTGCAGGATTCTAGAAATTCAAACCGAATTAATAACATTTTCTTGGAATATTCCTTGAGCTCAGCGATATTGTATGTGGAATTTTAAGTCGGAATATCAATGTATTGGATGTGATTATGATTAATCACTGGCTTCATTAGAGCCGCCTCTCAGAAGAAAAGCACTGCATTGTAGTCGACCAAGCATAAGAGTGAGATGGAAAGCATTTCACTGCCACACTGGGGTGAAGTAAACAATTGGTTAGATTTGCATTTCTCCAATTTCTGAATATAATACAACATTTTCGTATTTTTGCTCTTGCTCTAATTAACGGAATAGCCTTAAGCAATAATAATTCAGTTTATGAACTTCAAATCCAAATGAAAATGTTAACACATTGCATCAAGAAACTGAACATTAACAGACGATGTTGCCAAACTGACAGAATTATCTGTAACAGACGCAAGCCGTTAGTGTCAAAGTAGGGGGAGCAGTAAATCCATTATTCCAATACGAAATAAACATAAGGCACGATTTCGCAACGCCGGAAGTTTTTTCGCGCGTATTCTACGTGGCTGAATAACAAATGCGTGAAGGCAACTCTTGGTTTATTTTTCACTCCGAGCTGTTCAGCTTGTGTTAGTCGAGAAAATCAGTTGCGTGTAGGCTTATGCCACATCAAAAGCAGCAAGCAGCAATCCTTATTTTTGGCCGATATCGGCTAAAATTTCGAAGAAAGTAGTCGACGAGAGATATTCCAAATGTCAAAGCTATCATTTCTCGAATAATAATAATAATAATAATAATAAAGGTCTTTTATTTTCTCAAAATTTTACAGAAAAATTATAACATTTTGCTCTAGGCGAGATTCAGTTCAGCCAGATTCCGAACTGAACGTCCAGTCTCGAAGCTGCCTGCTCAGCTAACCTAGGTTAACTAAAGTTTACTCCATATATAAATCGGCAACCGAACAGAAAACAATCAACATCCTACTTGAATATATGGGGGCATTGAGGAGATGAATAACTGAATTTTTATAATTTCAATAATTTTTCAATTCTCATACTTGGAGGGTAGGTGAAACACTTTCTATCAAGTTACTCAAAATCAACTTTCTGAACCTTCCTGGTTTCAAATATAAATGCTCAATATACTCATTCATCAAACTTGCAATATTGTACGAGAATGACCGTCGAAATAATGATGTATAATGACGCGGAACAGAGATGGCATGTTTGCGTCTTATGTTGATATGATGTACATCTGTTCTAAAGGTTATTTTATTGTACAAGTATGGAGGAGATCTGTCCTGGAGTATTTTATGGAAGAGGGTGACTGAATGTAAAAACCTCCTTTGCTTCATGTTTATCCAGCCCGTCTCCCTCAACTTGTAACTGACCGACTCATACTTCCTGATTCCATGAACCAGCCGAAGGCAAGAGTTTTGTACTCTTTGTATTCGAGCACAGTCTGCAGCAGTGATACAAGGATCGTAGACAGAGTCACAAAAGTTGAAATGTGAAAGTACGAGGGTGTCACAAAGAACTGCTTTTACCGGACGGGATAAGTAACGTCGGTTTTGGAAAATTGCTTTAAGACTGATAATTGCCCTTTGTATACATTTGGAAATATGGGTAGTAAATCGTAGATCACGGTCAATAATCAGTCCTAGATTTCTCACCTCCGTCTCGAACCCAACAGGATAATTGCTTATATAAATTGCAGGAGCAAATTCATTCACGAACTGTTCCCTTTGTGTTCGTTTACCAAAAATCACACCGACGGTTTTTGTGATATTCAATCTGAGGCAATGTGCACGAGAAATTTCCTCAATTCTGTACAGATCGTAGTTTATTGCGGCTACAGCTTGAGGGCTATCTTCAAATGGAAAAGAAATGTAATACTGTGCGTCATCAGCGAAAAAGTGGGAACACAATGATGTGAGTACCGTATGAAAACGCAAAATATAAACTAAAAACAATCTCGTTCCCAATACAGATCCCTGTGGAACCCCCCTGCAAATCTCAAGAAACTAGACAGAACACCTCTAAAATAAACTGCTTGCTTCCTATCGGAAAGATAATGTCTGAGCAGATTTGAAGCTGCAGAGGACAAACCGATGTACCGAAGGATCGAAACCAACAATCGATGGTTTAAGGTGTCGAACGCCTTAGAATAATCTAATAGTAACATTACTGTGATAAGACCCTTATCTGTTGCATTTATAATATCATCGGTAATGCATAGTAGTGCTGTATTACAACTGTGACCTCTTTTGTAACCGGATTGATTTTGTGGTATAACCTGATTTGATTCGAAGTACTCGTGAAGCTGTCTGTCAAGGACCTTTTCGAATATCTTAGACAGCGTCGGCAAAATGCTTATAGGTCTCAATTCTTCTAAGCTGGTCGGGTTAGATTTTTTGGCTACTGGAACGACTTTGCCTTGTTTCCACGCGTTTGGAAATACCGAATTCTTTATTCCAAAATTAATAATGTGGGTAATGTGTGGGAGCAAAAATGGTATACATAGACTTAAAGTTTTTATATTTATTCCGTCAATTCCTGTGGCTGCGCTCTTGATTCTCTTTATTATATCTAAAATTGCCATCTCATCAATACACACGAAGTCAAAATCTAAATTATTATGCAGCTTATTTTCGTCATAGAATTGAATCTGATCTTGACCCGGCTGAAGATCAGGAACGGCTTTGATGAAGTGGGAATTAATATCTGAAGCATCTCCCAGCTCATTTGGGATTTCCCTAGCACGTTTTTTCTACAACCTACGTTCAGCAGTTCTAGCTTAGACCAGAAGTCTTTGGGATCTTTTGGACTGACTTTATGTTTGAAAAAATTTTTCTTTTCTCGTCGTATGGTAGCAGTGACTAGGTTTCTTAGACATTTATAGTCATTCCAATCAGATTCGGTGGAAGATCTCCGGAACCTACTCAGAGCTTTATCCCTATCTTTCTGCATGGCTTTAACAGCGTCAGTGAGCCACGGTGCCCATTTTTTGGTTATTTTATACGTAACGTAGGGAGCGTGGCGATCTAAGAGAATATTTATATTATCTGACAAAAACTCAACTTTTTGATCAATGTTATCCATATCATAAATAGCATTCCATGGAATTGCTTGTAACTCATCGTTGAATCTAGCATAATCAAAAGATCTGAAATTTCTTATAGTTTTAAGAGTAATTTCTTTTTGTGATTTTTGCTCAGTGAGATAAGCAAAAATAAGTTCGTGATCACTTATGCCCTCATGAACGACCTCCACCCTAGAAACGAGATCTTTACTATTGGAAATAGCGTAATCTATCAGTGTGGCAGTAGTGTTTGTGATTCTAGTAGGTTGCTCAACAAACTGATAAACACCGAGATCCTCGAAAAACCTTGACACAAATTTAGAGCTGGAATGGTCTGCTCTTAACAGATCAATATTAAAGTCCCCCATACAAAAGATGTTACCAAATTCCGAAAATAACCCGGCCAAGCTCCCCTCAAATTTACCGAAAAAATCCACATAAGCGTGGCTGGGAGGTCTATAAACAACCCCAAGCGCAAAATTTGTTTTACCTAATTTGACTTTTAGCCACAATTGCTCTATATCATTATTAAGATGTACGACAGAATAAGGTATGTTTTTCATTATGTATATTCCCACTCCTCCACCACTACTACCAACTCTGTCCCGCCTCACAAAATCATAGCCATCAATAGAAACTTCCCGATCAGAAACCTCCCCCGTCAACCATGTCTCGGTCACGCCGAAAATGTGCGGCTTTCTTGATAGAATACATGCTCTGAACTCAGAGAAATGAGAAACCAAGCGGTTCACATTCAGATGTGCGAATTGAAAATTGATATTACTCATTAGTATACTGTAGATAACAGAACTCAAAACATGTTTACCTCCAAAGTTATCTGTGAATATTATTCATACACCAGTCTAGACAATTGCAAGTTTTATGTAACTGATTAAAATTATGTTAAAGTAAAAAAACAAATTTGTAGACGACTTGAAATTATTAATGCAACTCAATAATTCACCTGAAATATCGTGTAACACAAAACTTTTAGACAACTCAGAAATTCACCCGCAATACCCCAAAAGTAAAACTAACAAAATCGAAATCTAATTGTTAATCAAGAGAACAAAAAGAAATGTTCGGTTAGGTTGAAAGCTGGCTCCCCATATCCAAATTTGTACTCACAATAAATATGCATTCTACAATCAAAACTTTATGTTATGAGCCGCTTTACACCTCCTTCGTTGACAAAAATTTCACCCTTCCATGTCCAGCAATTTTTGGCACCATATTTTTCACAAGTGTCCCTGTAGAGCGTTTGTTCTTTCTTGGAAAGTATTTCTGAAAAAAACTATGCCACTACTTTTCAAAAGTTTCCTTTTATTGAAGATGATGTCTCGCTTCCATTTGTTTGTAAATATTACAGTTGTGGGCCGTGGCTTGTTGCGGTCCGGTCGATGCTGTCCCAGGCGATAACAACAATCGATATCGTTTTCTGTTATTGATACACCGATTTTATTTATCACAACATCGACAATCTGTTTTCTGAGCGTTTCGTTGTTTGGCGTTAGATTTTCATTTCATTCAGGCCACTTATTACCATACCATTATATTTTTGTCTTTGTTGATTCCTATTTTCTACTTCTGACTTTAGACTGGATAATTCCATTTTTATCGTTTCAATGGCATCCTGGATAGATTTTTCAAATTGGCTAACTCTGAGAAGGAGCTCATCATTGCTTGCTTCCCGCTGCATAGGATCGGTATTTCTTGAAACAATAAGGTCCTTTAGTTCCTTGACTTGGGCTGACATATTTTCTTCCAGAATATTAACTTTATCCTCCAATGAAGTGGGCTTTCCAGCTAAATTCTGTCGGGTCGTTCTTTTATCACCACCCATTATAGTGAATATCACAACGTATTTATTATTATCGTTAATGAGAGGAGCCAGTTCTTTCACGACCTACTCATACGGTGCCATATGAAAGAATCGAATATCGATATAATCTGACCTTCATGCCACAGAGCTAATGGGCCCCACTCACTTCGTTCTTCTCCGCCGTTTTACCGACGGTTTTAAAAACGGTCGGGTAAAACTGCCGCAAAAAACGAAGTGTATGGGCTAAAAACGGCGTACTTACCCGACGTTGCAAATTTCAGACGGGGCCTGATTTTCGTCCCGTTCTCCTGACGTTTTTAACCGTCGGGTAAAAACGGCGGAGAAGAACGAAGTGAGTGGGGCCCTTAAATCAAAGAGTAATCACACCAATATTCGGAATTTTGAAGAATTTCTAAAGAATTGGCATCGTGAAAATTATGTGTTCTCAATTTTTACTGCATGTTGGAAAAATTGAAATATTTTGTTTACTTACTCGAAAGAATATAAGTAGTAGAAGGCAATAGTATTAAAAATAATAAATTTCACATGTGAAATTCTTAGGAAAATGTAAGGACCGAATAAGCAAGAATTATACCCTTCTGGAACTCTCTCGCTGACTGTTGAAGTCTCATTAGACATCATTTCAGTTGAGGGTAGATTGATTTGAGCTAGAGGGGGCCAAAGCTCATAAGTCAGAGTTCAGGATACTAGTAACTAGAAAACTTATCCAGTTAGCAACAAACCCTTTATTTGGCATGCCTTCAGTTTTAATTACGTAGACCTTATTTCAACTACGCACATTCGGTTATATTGAAATATTGAAAGACGAATCTTTATATTTTTATAACAGAATATCCGATTCGAGTTAAATTTATTTCGAGAATGGAAACTCATAAGGTACTGAATGTTCATGCAAAATTTCAGGAGGATCGCATCATCAGAACCATATTTTCAATTTATATTCTTCAATTTTTCGTTTTCTGAATAATTTTTCACAATATGATTTTCTATTGTAGCGAGATTCTGCAATTATATATTTTGTATCAATCTCTAATTACATAGAAAATTTGAGCTACTAGTCTTATTGCTCCACCAAAGAACGAGAGCTCAGAAGATCCTGCACAGGGCTTTTCTTAAATTTTTTCATGAAAATCTTGCCATCCAGAAACTCATTTTCATTTCATACCAAGTATACGATGAATAAACCTATTGAAAGATTTTTGCCGAGTAACATTAGCAGAGGCAATCTCGGCCCTGGATACAGCCCTGAGCGCAATAGCATCATTCAACCCTTACCGGAGTTCTTATTTTCAGAAAATTATCCACATATTGGTCTGATCATGTGTAGCTTAATTGCGTTTGCTAATTGTAGCTGCACGGGACTCAATTGGGTTAGTGTCGCTCTATCGCATAATTTGTTGAAATTTGCTAATTGAATTTACAGCATTATACCGATATCGGAGAAAATGAACTGTGTTAGATTGGGCACGTTTCTACATAACTTAGATGAAGATAATATGATGTTGCCTTTGTGAATATTGTTCACAATGAATTGATGGAATGTCCGTGGACTATGTCAATCTGGTGTTGAAGTGTCCAGTAATGGTATTGTAGCTTCGGAATAGATTGAAAGCCAGTGGAACCTCAACGTCAATTACTTGCTGAGGATTGTTGTTAATACATATGTCTCTTCTGCAAACTCTAAACATTGCTAATTGATGAAACAAATAAGAACTATATCTATAATACATTCACAGAGGGTGTGCATTTGGCTCAGTGGGTTTATAGGAGATATTTGCCACTATTCACTGCTGAGTCAGTGATTAGTAGTTCTGTGCCAAAGATGCCAAACCTCTACTGATAACATATTCTCCTAGATTGCCCAAACACCATAAAGCAACTGGCAAGTGGCGATAAAGTGACTCTATTGTGGGTGCCAAGGTGTTGTTCTATTGAAGGAAATGAAAAAGAGGATAAACTTGCAGAAAGTGCATCAAGGTTATCACCTGCTGGATCTGAGCCTTCTTGCGAGTTTAGAAGAGACCATTTTAATACTCCTGGACTCACCCCGACCAAAAAATGTGATGATTTCTCCCATCTAGACTAAAACCGAAGCTGAAACGATTCGAGCTTCGGGTGATGGTGGAACTGCTGACGAGGCACTGTTGGTAAAAATATCAGTCGGCGTCAAAAAATGTCGCCAGAAAGTGAGTTTCTTGACAACGAAAGAGCTTGTTGACTATTTTTTTGAAGGTACTTGTACAATAAGTCTTTTTGCTTGCCATTGGCCTGTTATTTCTAGAAAACTGTATAGGTTTTCCTTCTCAGTCTGTGTAACAGAATAATTAGAAAATTTTTAATTAAGATGAAGTGCGCCTTCGAAAACCTTTGCACATATTTTGTCAGGAGCAAATTACTTTTGAAAAAATTGTTGCCTTACAGTTAAACCAGAAAAAAAAGGAATAAATCAGAAGTATAATGTAACGTTTCGGTCTTCAGAGTTGTGTGTTTTCTCATTGTAGTCTGATTGACATTAAAAGTTGTCAAACACAGAGATGTTGATTTATTTAATCGAAATTCCTGATGTCATTTCTTTCTTCAATAAATCAATCCAAATGAGATCTTTTTCAACAGAACAATTAGCTAAATTATCTACTTCATCTAAAAAAACATGTGGATTCTTTTTTTCCTTATATAATTATCAGGTTTGTCATTAGGATCTTTGTGTGCTTCAGTTCATTATATGATATTCGTTATTTGAACATACATGATCAGCGATTTGTAATCTTGTAATGTCTCTATTTTTGATGTTGTTCTTATGTTCCCGTTTTCTTATCTCTAAAGGCCTTGATGTCGCTCCTGTATAAGATTTTCCACTCATACAGAAAATTTGTAACAACAATTTTTGTTTTGGTCTCATTTATTCTTCGTTCTGGTTAGAATGGATCTCAATAATTTTGTTTTGGAAACTTACTTATTGTGAATTTAAAACCAATTCTTGTTTTTCTGTTAGGCAACAATGTTTTCAAAACTAATTTGCTCCTGACAAATAAGTGCTAAGATTTCGTAGGAAGACTTCATTTTAATAAGATATTTTTAATTTTCAGTGAAAACCTATAAAGTTTTCTAGAACTGCAGAATCCTCCCAGAGTATATTTCAAATCGATATTTGACCTGTTATGTTAATTCGATAAGAGTGTTTCTCTCTCTTTTTCCAATCATCGACATCCGCCTTAATCACTATGATTTTGTTTCAATAGAGATAGTAGTGAATAGTGCTTTCATTCAAAGCTATGATCAGGTCAACAATAGATTTCTCTTCCTTCACGCTCACAGGATCTCTAAAAATTTTTTTTAGTGTTTCAAATGTCCTTTAGTGATGTAGCCTAAACTGGCATAATGCTGGAATGATTCTCGGCTTCCAAATAGTTTCACACCTATGAATCATTCAATTATGACATTTCCGTGACAATCAACCTTTCGTTCCCACCTACCACAAACCTTCTGATGCACTATTTTTGTCATTTCAAACAACTCTGGTATTTATAATTTCCAATCCTGCAGCCTCATGTATAGTGATTTCGAGAATTTCAGCAACCATACTGACCTCATTATCGGAGTTATTCGAAAATTGTTTGCGTTCATAAACGAGTCAGCTGACAAAGCGGAAATGTAACATTTCTGTTACAAACCGTCGATATGGTTAAAAATGCGCAGTTATTGCACTCATCACGTGGAAAACTTTCCCAGGCAATGCCAATCGGTCCCACAGTGAATTTCCGTGAATTTTCCGGAATCTGAAAAGCATTCCATTAACAATGAGGGCTGGAGCCGATGACTTGGGAACTATTGCAATCGTTACTGCACTCCAAAACTTCGGTTAGTTGGCGATAATTGCCGAAGTTTGAGGGTTTTTGAGTTAAACGAGGATAATTTATAACCCAATTCCTGACTGGTTTATCTATCAGCACGTGATATAACGATGAGGTTGCTTCGAACAACCAAGAGATTTCCAAAGATATTTTCGGAGTTTTGATAGTTGTTCGAAGATTTATACCGCTATAAATCAATTTGGACTTGATTTTTTCTCGGAAAGTGCCCGAAGAATAAGCCCGGTCAATAATATACTCTGTATTCGGTAGAAAACGGTGGTTTAAGTGCGTTTCAGATTGGAAAATGCAAAGTCATGAAACTTTTCAAACTTTGTATTCGGGAGGACGTTCCATGCAAGAAGCCGGAAAATGGCGGTAAGTGTAGCTCTTCAATCTACAGAAAACACTTTCGTAAAATAAATTTGTAGGGATGCAAACATGAACATCATTGAAACTTCTGAAAGGAAAATGTCTTGAACTCTTGAACTTGAACTGTGAAGGTCTAAGTATAAACTTTCATATCGATGGAATGTAAACGAAAGCGTTGAGCCTTATTCATGCAAAATTCCTGAAAACGAGAAAATACAATCATATAATTTCAGAACCTTAGGGCATCAGATAGTATATTCACTAAATTTTCTTTTAGAAAAAATGAATATGTTTTCTTCAATACATCTTTTCAATTTTTATTAGAAGATATTTCAAATCCCAAATCGTCCTTGAAGCAAATTCATCAATGGCGTTAATGAAACCGACAACCTCCTTTAGAGACCTAATAGTATGTGTTCAGTTGTTTACGCATCTGATTCACAAAGAATATGCAAATCTCATCCGTTCACTTTTCCATACGGTACAAATGATTTTACTCTCTCATGCCAATTTTTGACGCCAACTGAAATAATAGTGAAATCTCCTTGGAAAAGTTCAACTTTACGATGAAGGTTACATTTCTGGAAAAATCTAGAAAAGGACAATATTACTGCATTGATACATGCATTGATAGGTCAAAGACAAGCAAAAAAGAACGATTACATCCTCAAAAAGAAAGACCAAACAAACTCTATCGTTGTCAAAAAAGAAGCTAAGGCTGCTTACTGGGTTTCTTACTGGTAAGTGTTTTGTGAGATATCACTTGCACACGATTATCAAAGAAAATTTCGATATACAGGGTGTCCCAAAACTCGACATCAACCCGGAACCGGGTGAAAAGGCAGGTAATGCTAATTTGCATGATTTTAAAATAATAGGCATTAAGAAAAACACTCAGAGATCCACACCCTGTGACAATCTTTCCACTCCTGTTGCAACAATTATCAACTTTTTCCAACTTTTTTTTGCTGTGTAACCCTGAAAAATGCTTGTCTAAACTGTAATCAAAATTTTGATACCAGCTGCTCTAGGTTTCATAAAAATAGGGCTAACTTCTCAGAACTAAAATTAAAAATAAACAATGCCTAGTTTCAACGACGTTATTGAAAAAAAATCACTACGCAAGTTGGGCATGTTTTGTCAAAAGTTGGCGCATTTAGTAAGGATTCCAAAATGGTATAAGACTAGGTAAATTGTAGCTGCCGTAGTTTAAATTAGCTTTCGATTGCCTTTGAATACACTTTTTCTTTAACTGCTTTCCAGTAAAAAAAGTCCAATGGATTCGAGTCCGGTGAACGGGACGGCCACGAGATTGAACCAGAGAATATGAATTTTCCAGAATTTTTTTCTAGTATTATACCATTTTGGAATCCTCAGGTCGAAGCCAAGTAAAGTGACTCAAAAGAGGAGGCTCAACAAGCTTAATCTTTGTCAGAAATCGAGTTGAGACTGCTTAAGGGGCTTCTCACAGGTTATTGTTTCGTGAGATATCATATGCACAATATCGGTAAGTAAAACTATGATATCCGAAAGGTTATTTGGATCAGCGAAGAAACCCACCGAGCATATATTATGCTAATGCATTGAACTGTCGCATCCATACCTACTCCACTGGGTGCACGCGACCTTGACCTTAGCGACATAACAGCGAATTCTCCTAGGAAAAAATCAACTTCGCGAAAAGGTTACATTTCTGGCTACCTTGCTTAGTATGGTAACGCAAAAAATACCTCATTTGTTGCTTTGGAGAATGATAATCACCCTGTAAGAAAAAATTACTAAACTATGACAGATACTCATTGGTTTCGAACATAGAAAGTCAACACAGATGATATTAAAGAAAATTGAGCCTTGAATATTCTTTTTGCTCGAATTGTGGAATTTCGGAAGCTTTATAACCAAATGTTGACCTGACGGTCGTTGTTCATAGTCCTCGAAAAGAAATACTCCAACAGAGCGAAAAACAAGAAAAATATCTAACGAAGAGGTCTAATTATGGAGACGTTATAATCCACTTTTTTATCCAAGTAGCGGGACATTATTTTACCAGTAGACTTAATTTTCGGGACCGCTTCCACAGTGGAAATCTTCCATTCTTTCAGAGTAAATAGGCTTTATTAAAGGTTTAATTAGAAAAAATGCAGATATTATTTTATGAAGAAAGCCCAAAAATCCATTAGGGCTTAACAGAACCATTTAAATTTCTTAAAACCCCTTTTTATAAATGCGGCAAATACACTTCGGCTAATGAAAACGGGGACGTAATAAATCGACACGGGAACACCGGAAAGCAGTGGCGATATCCAGAGAAAATCCTAATGTGTTTTTTGGGGTTATGAATGGAGCCGAAGATGACCTCATTAAGAACCGTAGCGGCTCTTGCTTATGAACCTGAGAATTCTGCAGAAATAAGCTCTATATTGGTCGGTGCATCGGTGGATTGTGCAATATGAGACAATAATTAGGATCGTTAAATAGGAATTATATAATCAATCTGATATATTGGTAAATATGTCGTTGATTTACTTTTGCGTTTTGCAATCAATTTTAATTCCCACACATTCGTTGAATTGTTGTTTTTTCGATAATCTGAGATTTATTCAGAGCATAAGCTGAAATATTCATTTCAAAGTCAAAGAGATTTTTCCACTTAACAGAAGCAGAAAAACCACGAAAAAATAAAAAATATTACCTCTGAGTATCAAATTTTATTCACAATCATATTCTGGTTTCATTTTTCTTCAATATTTGAAAGAAAGCTGTTCTCCAAGATTTTATTGAGAAATTATTTTTCAGAACATTTATGTTCAAAGAATAGTTCACAGACCCTTAATACTGAATGATAGTCTCCTATGAATTGAAAGAGCGACTATTAGCCCTAAATATCGAATT
>CM024241.1:76184008-76245595 GCA_013421045.1 Propylea japonica
ACCGAAATTCATCCCTGTCCAGCATCAATACCTCTAATGATCTCCTCTGGCGATCCACACCTTTCATCAACTCATTATTCTGTCCGAAACCTGCCATAAAACAAAGCAGTTGTACGCCCTATAGAGTAGTAATTCCCTTAACTGGAGCACCGTCGGCCAACTTCGTAATCTGATAACTGAAAGCGTTAATAGCGGGAGTGGCAAGATCCTGTCCGAGGAGAGGAAGCTCGATATGTGCACTACCATAACGGGGTATAAAGGAAGACCGGGATGGCCTCTCATTTCTGAGTTATTCCAGGGCACTGGCAGTCGTCGACTGTCCCTCGTTAGCAGATCTACGATAAGGAAATGCACTTTGGGCCTTTTTATCAACACCCCTCTAGAGGACGCTATGGAGCAAGCATCTTCCACAATGGTTGGGTACTTCAGCGTGCTATATATATGTGCGCTGAATGTAAGTGGAATTTAATGAAGCCGTTTAAAGGAACTTAAGAAGTTAGGTTGAATAGTCTTATACGAATTGATGAAGTGTTTGTGAGGCATTACTTTATTGTTTACATAACAGTAATATAATTTCTGTCGTTAGAAATTTTTGCTGGGAAGAATGGATATTGTGCCACCAAAATTTTCAAACATCGGATTGAATGCATGCATTAATGAAATTAGTTCCAAATCAATACAGGAATCATTTACATTTACATTAATCCCGATATGAACAATTGCAGTGAGAATAATATTTACCTAATAATATCAACCGTTATTGAAATTATACCTCGGATTTAATTTCGTTGCTATACAGAATCATTCAAGATGGTTAAATCCAAAGCATCCATAGCTATTTTGACCTATGGAGAATAGCTCTGAATGAAATGGCCATTCTTGAACACATTTAGTTCTTGCTTACTGTTCCGGGTATTATTTAAATTAATATTCAGGCAAAACGCCATTTCTGGGGATCTTTGCGAATAATCTTCCCCTACCTCGTTGACTGAGGTTTAATATTCGCATTCGCGGACCGCCTCAGTTTGGATGACCAAGGGATCTCACTATACTTCGTTCAAGGTTCATGTAGGTGGCATAAATTGATGAATTCAATGTATGACTAGATCTGCTTTCTTTGAGTTTCTCAAGAGGAATGAATTGGTCTCATCATTCACTGTACCCAACTGAAATACTAAGGATCAAGTGCTTCTTTGATTTGTTTCGGCCCATAAAAATGAATTCAAATAAAGAATATAAAAAATATATTCATGAGCAAAAGGCAGAATGTTAGTTTATAACACCATTGGGAGTTCTGCATAATGTAGGATGCTGCTGAATTATATGGGAAATGATTGTAACAGCACAGTTGGCTTTGGATTATTTTCATTTTGCTGCTTCTTATTCGAACTTAACATATTAATCGAATTTCTCTCTATATTCATTTCTATCTATCTAAGACATTGACAATTTCGACACCTCAACTTTAATCAGTGACATCTGGTGATTTGCTGAAAAAACTTTCATCTTTTTGGGCTACATAACTACTTTTAGCAGCTTTGTGGTTATGAATTTCCATGTTTTTTCTATACGCAGCTATTCTTGTACTTTCTATTTTCCCAATGAAGTTCAATGTGTCAGATATTTCTAAATTTCATACTGCTTGATCTTCTCAGCGAAATGATGTACATTCGAAATGGGCATTTCCTGAATTACTAGATAGTTCAAATTATTTCGTCTCGATGTTTCTGCATTCAAATCATAACGATGATTGATCGGTTCGACATCGAAGTCGTACTTTGCCCAGATATTAACGTAGTAGGTAATTTGAATTACTATTAATAGATAACAGTGTATCTATTCATTGTGATCTGCGATATCGTTTGGAGTAGATTGATTGATAATACTATTTGTTTGAAATTATGAAATCAATTATTTTTGTTGCATTTCGTGAACAATGATGAACGAAAAGTTTTCATTCTTGAATACAAATGCTGTAGCTTCTCAACTGTTTCACACCATCCGCCACTGCCTCGAACCCTTTAAGAGAACCGTCACTGCCTGGGCTTGAAAAATATCTCTGCCAGTATAAATCAGGCGAAGTAGAAGAAAGGAATTGCGACAAACATTCAATCCCGAAACCAATTTCTCTCCCTCCAGGTGGGTGCTCCACACGAGACTGCCGTTGTTTATAACGACATTACGAGTAATAACTTGAGCGATTAATTCATATCTGAATTTCTGTCGAACATATTCATCAAGTGCCAAAGATAGGAAAGGCAGAAAGTCGGAATATACCGCGACAGTTATTACCGAAACGCGTCAGGCTCAACGGCATAGAAATTTCCTTCCTGATAGATAGACATTTCCATAAATTTGCCAACACGTCCGCAATTGATAAAATTAAACGTGAGTCGGGCTCTATAATTAATTTTCGAACATAATTTCGGCTACGTCTACGGAATATGAAATTAATCGCGACGATTTCGGAATGTGCATTCTTGAAGGACGACATTTGCATGCGGAACGAGGGTAGAATGTCTGTAATTTTGCTCGGTCTCGTGTTTTATTGCAATATAAACTTGGATTTTACTTCTTTAATATCAGTTTAGGCTGCAGTTGATTCGTCTTGGACGGAGTCGGAATGCGATGTGGAATCCAGGCGGAAAGTTGGAATCTTATGTCTCTAGAAGGACTCACGTCTTTTCGAGAAACGATATATTCTTTTTCATCTCTTTTACTGAACGTATAAGGTGCTATGATTTAACAGAATGTCTGTACTTTCTGAATCTGCGAACGAATAACTCATCGAACATAGTTTGTTTCGGGATTTTTCCGAAAGGACTCACGTTTGTTCGAGAAATGATATTTTCTCTTTTTCTCCTCGCTCTTCTCCGTAACGAAAAAGTTGCTATTGTTTTGCTGAATGATTGTAACTTCTTGAATCTGAAGACGATAAGGTATTGAACAAAATTATTCTCTGTCTGTATTTTCCCTAGAAGAACTTACGTCTTGTCGAAAATTGATCTTTTATAACTTTTTTCTTTTTACAAACCTAACGTAAAAGGTAACACATGTATATTTCAGCTAAATATTTGTACTATCTGGATCTGTGAACTTCTTAAAATATAGTTCGTTCTCTATTCGTGATTTTTGCTCGTATTTTTGAGTAACCATTTGTTCTTTTCTATCTCTTTACTGTTTAGGTTTAAGGAGAAGATGCTAAGGTTTAGTTCAATGTGTTCTGTGATCGGTGATTTCACTTATATCGAAAAATCACTGAGATGAAATTTAAGTGGAAGTACCTACAGAACCAATCAACCGATTCTAAGTTGTAATGAGAGCGTACAGACATGTAGCTATCCCAAATCTTCCGTGAAAGTTTCAAGGTCGTAACACGTCGTTCCATTCGAGACTTATAGCGATCGGTTTAAAAATTTCTTATGCTACGAAATTCTGCAGAAGTTGCCACGTCCGTATTCATTTTCTTTCACCACGGATTCGTCATCAGTTTGTCGAACTGGGTCTGAGTTCCCCTATGGACAAGCGCGTAACATTATGCAAAACATCTTATTTCCTCGCCAATTCTTACCCATCAGTTCTTCAACATAAAATAGCAAGATTAATTAATCTATCTACTGATATATGCAGGGTTTCCAGCTCATCTTTTCAGTGGAGATGGGTGTGGTTCTCACTAATTTGTTTTGCGTGTAGTCCCAAAATTTGCAGAAAGACAATTACAAAAACAAGATACTTATATTTACCAGTAGATAATGAGGTAGATATATTGAAGGCAAACATGCAAAGTCCAGGATTTTCTTAATCAAAAGGGCAAAACAAAAAATGTTGAAATTTACGAGCCCAGTTGAATTTATAGATAGCTGAAATTGAACTAATTGATATTAAATGAGAGTTCGAGATGCTCAGGCGCAGCACGTTTGAAAAAAAAGAAAAGAGAAATGTTCAATATCGACCGAACAATAATATCACCTTTTGTGATAAAGCAATAGTCCAATAAATAAGGATCATTTCATTGTAAAATCGTTGACGTTTTTGTCGATTGCTTTCGCATTCTAAACAATCATACACATCACTAACAAACTATAAACTTTTCCGAAAAATTTTTAACCAAACTGAAGCAAGAAATATTTCTAATGAGTTTAGAACTGAGTCGAATGTATACAGGCACCACACGTAACTGTTCGAATGAATAACTGAGCACTTCAGAGCACTTTCTTTACATCTAACGAGCGAAAACTGTATGCAAGCGGGCGTATAACATTTGAGCACTTCTGCCCTACATCTCAACCCTAACCAGTTAGAAAGCACTTAATAACTTGTAGAAGTTAGTTTGGGAAAGAGCTTGATATTCTTCAATTACCCAGCCAAGTTTTTGCTGCTGTTTCTAATTTTAGATTTCCATACTCGTTTACTCCAGTTTGTGGATAGCGTGAGCTGGAATATTGGGTATACAAAAGTTTCGAGAATTTTGTTTACTACAGGTGAGAGAGCTTGGAGACGATTGTGATTATGTCTTTATTTTTCATGATATATATACTTGTGAATTTTAGGTAGGTATTTGAATTGCGAGGTTTGAGGCATGTGCTCAAAAATGCGAAGTATCTTATAGTTACGTGGCTTCAAGGTTTATGCTATCTTTTGCTGTTCGTTGTTTCTCATCATTGCATACTGATAACAGCGAATATCATTTTAAAGCGCTCGTTCTTCTTGAACGAGTGCTATATCGTTTTGTCCAAATGTCTGGAATTTTAGAATTTTGAGCCGAAAATAGTCTCAAACGAGAAGGTTCTACTTTCTGATGACGAACTCGTAGTCAAATTCAATTCTGTCGGTGGGGCCGTCCGGCCAGCTGTTAGCACAATAACTTTCGAAGGGGTGGTCCTGAAGACTTGAAATTTTCAGGGAGAGTTCGGTTCCCAAATAGCTCGGTCGAGTTCGTAAACCAGCTAAATCATACAGGGTGTTCCATAAAATATGGTCATTCAAAATTGTTGTTCCTCAGTATCACCGACAAAACGAAACCCATCGAAATGAAATATTTCGGCCAGATGAAAATTGCTCATAATAAGCCTCATGCAAGTGTTAACAAAACCATAGAAAATTCAAAATTCAATTGGACAACTGAAAAGAAGAAACCTCTTACTTCCATAAAAAGACGTCTGATTCGAATAAAATTCATTTTATGTATGAAGATTGATATACACTGAATGTTAATACAAAATTTTCTGGCCATAGCAATAACAAAACCATAGAAAATTCAATTGGAATATTGAAGAGAAGAATTTTTACCTTTCCATAACGAAAACAAAAGTTTTTCAAATGAAGAAAAACTATTGTCATATAAAATGAAATGTGAAATAGTATAAAAAACACAAAAGCTCCGACATTGGCGTTTTTGTCATTAGAAGAATATATTTTGAATCAGCTGACTCATCAATGATTCCGAACATTTATATTCTCTAGGACAGAAGAGAGCTATAAGAACGCTAGAATGGTTCAGTAACACCACTTCTTGTTGTAGAGAATATTTTAATTAAAAAGCATAAGATCCGACCTTTTACTGCCAATTCATTTATGTATGTTTGATTCATGTTCATGAAAACAATAGTAAATATAGGTATAATGAGTGGCGAGTACCATCAGTATGCCACACGGAAAAGAAATGATCTATGCATACCAAATCACAGAATAAAACAAGCTCAGACGGCCACGAACTATTTAGAGATCAAATTGTACAACCATCTTCCAGATGAGATCAAACTCTGCAGATGTTATGAAACGCACCTGAATCATTTCCTGATCTTCAAGTGTTATTTTACTGGGTTGATGAATATCTGTCAGACGAATTGAAGTGAAGTAAATATCAAAATAGTTTTTTCTTCTTTGTCATTCTGTTAGTTTCACTGTTTTTATTTTCATTGACTATAATTCTTACCTATCGTTTTGCAATAATTTGTTGAATAAATTTGAATTTGAGTCAAGCTACAATAAAAATACACAATACTTCAAATCGGCGAAGTGATTCTTGAGCAAACATGTTTTAGAGAAAAAAACCAGAAGCTTTCGTTGAGATTTTACCGATGTGTATATTATCGAAGTTAACATCGACCTAATTCCCAAAATATTCATATTATATTCAGTATTCAGAATACATTCTGTGCACGAAACCCCACACACCAGACTTAATCGCAAGGGCAAAAAGAGAACCGCTGATTGCAAATGAGCGCTCCACTCCCCCTATACATTCCCGAAATTGATGTCTCAATTTTTTCCCATAATCGTACCTACATGCAAGCCCCTTGTATACAGAAAAGATAATATTCCAACAACTTGATGGGGCTAGATAGATAAAGGGGCTATACAGCTTAATTCGCTGGGCTAGTCTGAAAGCTATTAAGTGTTGAGTTACGTTTCAAACTGATTTCAACTTCGTTTCGGGAATCCTTCCTCATTAATTATGCCAGGCATGAGTCTGGCCTGCCCCCGTTTTGTATGCGATCAAGGGGTGGAGGAACTGTTAGTTTTGAAATCGTGTTTATTCGTTTGTTTACTAGGGAGAAACGAAACTTTTATGGTGTGGCTCATTTGGTTCCGATGGGCGTATGTGGAATTATGTTATGAATGTAAGAGAAATGTAATGGAATCGTGATTTGAAAAAGAAATAATATAAGCTGATAAATATCAACGAAGAATTTTCTTAGACTTTGAAAGAAACTTTCTGGCCGAGAAAAATTCAAAGACTCGTATTTTCTTGGAATTCAACATTTAAAGGCGGCACATTCTCACAGGGTTCCTCACGGATCACTGACCTCTCTAAAATCAACTAAGTAGACTGGGTGTGGGCGAATGAAGATTTTGTGAAAAACAGAGAAAACCCTTCATGAATTGATTGAACCGTTCTGATTGTTCACAAGTCGCGTAGAGTACCTACAGATAGGAAAAGTATTATTTCATATGATTTCTGTTCACTTGGGTATACCGTCATATTCATATCCGTTCAGATTGTGGATGCTTTTATGATAATAAAGGTAGTCACTCAATAAAATTACTAAATAACTGAGACATTTTTTCTTTTCTCTCTTCTCATTTGATTATCTGTTATTGTGTCTATTTACTATCTCCCATGAACATTTGCTTCAAACCGAACAATAGCAACTATTTAACACAACTAAGGCGTTTTCGGAAACTTACTCAGGGTTACTAACTCGATCCATTGGGTCACGTAAGGGATCAACTCTGATCACAGACCCGGGTTCTAAGTTTACGAGCACATCAGGTTTAGGATTTGAAGGGTCAGTCGTATCAATAACAACCAAATATTTTATCAATTTATTTTTTCAGTTTCAGTTTATTTGTCTCTAGCTTTGATTGCATTTATTGGCTTTTGTAATATGATTCATATAATTTCTGGTGTGCTTTTTCATGTTTAATATTATTTTTGAGTACCCGTCTTAAGGAAGTGGAGAATTAATGTTTTCAGTTCCAGTTTATTCGCTGATTGTCTCTAGCTTTGCTTGGATTTATTGGCTTCTGTTAAATCTTTCTTATAAATTCTGGTGTGCCCTCGCATGTTAAATGATACCTTCGAGTACCTATGTTGAAGAAGTAAAGAAGGTTTTAGCTTCAACGCAGAAAGATCTGGATACAAAGTTATGAAAAAGTTGTTTCACATTATTTCCTCGTCTCATAGAACTACACATTTTAAACCGAGCCAAACTCTCTTCGCTTTCCATAATTTTTAGGAATAGATTATACATCTCGCCTTTTTTCAACACAAAATTGTACTGCAGTGCGCATGCGGTGATTCTACGACCCTGCTCTCGTATAGGTATATGATAGATCAACCTGAGTCAGTGATCGAGTTAATAGCACTGTACTTTCCGAACACGAGTTGGATGTTCGGATTAGGTAAACGAACGCGAAGGTTAGGAATCGAGTTAATCCGAGTAAGTACTCGAAAACCCCTCTAAAGAACACAGAGCTCACACAAGCGAAATCTGAAACTTATAGAGTTCTGAGCAAACTATGGTGCGCTGTTTCCCTAGGAATAAACCTACATAAAGGAACTTATTACGACTACAACAACAGGAATTGCGAAAAGAAAATATAACTTTCAGACAAAAATATTATAGATTTAACATCACATCATTTGAATGAATAGAGATATATGTGAGTTGAAAGTATTATTATTTCAGTGGAGTATTCGTAGCTAATTGTTTTTTAAACTCTACCTTTTCAAGTACTCATTCGCATATCCAAATATACATAAATTCGGGAATCAAACTTCTTAATTCCGCCTTCCTTTGAATATTTCGAAACAGGTATTTCAAGATATTCAAATGCGCAAACCGTCAGTAAAGCCGTTAAATCTCGCTAGTATTTGATATTTCCCAATCGACATTCGCGATTCAAGATAGCCTGCCTCGAAGGAAAACCCAATCGTGCGGGGAAACTTAACAGAGGACGGCCTTTGAACGAAATTGATTAAAACCGTGGGGTGAGGCTGATACCGGTTTCCATCATAAATGAAAGTCAACGTCAGGCATAAAAGAACGAAGAAAGCACGAAAGGTCAGTCAGGCGTAACGTGGTAATATCAGTAGTAACATTTCCTATGGGAGAAATGAATCGTTTGAATTTTTCATGCTGTCGTCATGTTCCGAACAAATTTTCCTTCAACCTGGAAGGCCACCTGAAGCTCACCTTAAGGTAATAAGAAAAATGTAGTTGGGTCGACATTGATTCACTTTGTTTGTATGGTGAGCCTAACGATGAACTGTATTTTTTGTCCGTGTCACTGAAGAAAAGTTCGGAGATTGATATCAATCTAAATCGATTTGTTATGACAATGATGAATTATTCGATCAAGGGACATAAAAACACAACTATTTTATTATAGTAATTTTGGATGTAATGAATGAAGGTAAACTTGAAGAAAAATGTTTCAGTATCAACTCTTCACCCATTCGATTAACATCAAGGAGATGTGGTTTAGTCGTTGAAACTCAGAACTTACTCTCTAGGAATGCTCATGAAATTTTTGTTGTTCGGAGAATAAATTATCCTCTTTTCCACTTGAGCAGTACTTTCATACAGGTTATCGATGCCGTTTTCAATTTTGGTAGTTTGTTTGGATAACTATTCAGCATTCTATTTAGCCGCTTGGAGCGATTTCAATTCACCATTGACTTTGATCTGATATGACATTATACCTCATTGGTTAACGTTCAGAAAAATAAAGGCAACTCAAATGATAGTTACCTCATTACGTATTAATTATTTCCATGATGACAACTCCACGTCTAAGATCCTACTTTTCCATACGATCTTTACCTAAGTATGGACTTAAAATAAAGCTCTGGGACAAGAAATGATTGATTCCAAGCATCTCAGCAGTGCCAGAAGTCCTTTATGGACCATTCATGGCAAATGGTCACAAATAGTTAAAACTAAAAGCAACCTTTATTTATGCATTACGAGCTCCAAACTCGTATGAAGATGAATAAGATAATTGTCTGCTTCAATCTCATCTTCACCAAATATAAACTATTAATTCTCTACTTTGCCCTCATCATATTGGCTACCCCGGGAACATATATTTGACTTATTGATAACCTTATTTTACAGGGAGAACAGCAGCAGGTCAACTCTCATTACACTCCAAGCTGCAAGAAAAGGCATTCATGGTCTTTTCGTCGAACATGTTGAGTGGATAATTATATCACAATTTGGATAAGTTAACCTTGTCTGGCAGAAAAAAAATGTTCAAGGCCCTTCCCCATTCGAAAAAAGAAACAAAATTTCAGTACAAGTTCATCTAAATTCACAGCTAAACCAAACCCTAATCGCATCTTGAACAATTTATTCTTGATCACTTGATGTGTGAAGGCGGGCTCCTTCTGTTCGCAGAGAACAAAACTTGTTCAATCTAATGATTCTAAAATTTCATTTACAAGAATCTAAGCAAAAATCGTGAAAAAAAAATTAGACGGGAATTGTAAGCTTAAAATAGATTTCAGTGCCATTGGACACAACCCATCGATATATATATATATTCTTTTGAATTGAGAGCTAACAAAATACAATACATGAAACAAAAAAAGTCCCTAGCTGAGGTTGGTGCAAAACGGGGTACCATACTTTTCGTTCGTATGATACCAGAGCACAGGGAAAAACCTCAGTAGAAAAAACCCTGCCTCGCCGTTTTTACAAAATTGAAACTTAAAACTATTCAAAATAAATACCTTCAATATTCAGATACAAAATACGTTATTCTTGCTCTTGGGCCAGGAGGGTGTTTTAAACCAGGTCTGGCGTTCCAAGTGATGATTTTCGAATCTTCTGTTCTTCTAAGACCGCTACAGGACCCTATTGAAGGGTAATCATCTCCCATAGATTTAAATAGTGGTATTTCATCGATAAAAAATGATAATGCATTTCAATCTTCTATGTAACAATAGAAAAAAAACTGGGAATCATAATTCATGAACTATTTCTGTTGATATGCCAATGGTTGAATTTCAGAAATCCGTTGTAGTTTCGGTATTCCATTGACATATTGAATCGAACAAACATGCTTTTGAATAGTCAGTGCTATTTTTTCAGAGTGAGTAGCTTTAGAACCCTGTTCAAAGCCAATACTCTCCCAGAAAAACATCAGAACCTTAGCACTAGCTCATCCAAACTCATAGCTTAACCGAACTTCCTATCTTGGACGATTCATTCATAATCACAGCTATTTGCGTGCAGCCAGGTCACCTTTGTTCGCAGAGCACGGTACAACATTACGTGGGCATAGGACAGCATTTCTCTAATGTAATTATACTACAACAATTCCAATAACAACTATCTAAGCAGAAGCCGTTTCAGAAATTCAAAAAAATTCAGGAACTGTTATTAAAAAATAGATTCCAGAGTTATTGAACACAACTTATCGATAAGAAAGAATATTCATTTTTTTAAATCTTCCATATAATAAAGGAGGAGCTCGAAATCATAACTCATAAACTATTTTTGTAGATATGCCAATGATGAAATTTCAGAAATCTGTTGTAGTTTAGGTATTCCACGACATCTCAACTTAGTTGAAACACACAATCTCATGCTGTTGAACATTCAATACTATTCTTCAATGTAAGTCATTGAAGAACTATGGTTAAAGCCCATCCCCATCCAAAAAAACTGAAACTGTTGCACTAGCCCATCTAAACTTACAGTTAAACCTAACCCCAATTGTATCTTAAACAATTTACAGAGCACGGTTAGGTCGGCGTAGGACAGCGCTGATTGACTGGCAGTTAACTGTGTCAAGAAGAACCGCGTGTCGGGTAACCTCACTCGACACGAAACTCCTTCATCACACTTCAGATATAATTTTGATTCCTTATAACGTATAAACAACTCCACATCGGAGATCCAACTTATTCATACGAACAACTCGAATTAGATATATCAAATAACGTTCTCAGACACGAAACGAATAAGTTTTAGCATCTAATCAGTGCCAGGACCCTTTTATGGATCCTCCCTTGATTTCAAGTCAACTCAATTCATCCTTCTAGACTAGAAATACATGGGGTTGCAGATAGTGGAAACTAGCAGCAATCCTTATTTTCTTAAGCATTACGCGCTCCTGAAGATGTATGAAAGTGTATCAAGGTTGCTTTCAATCTCACTCTCACAAAAAAGGAATTATTGATTCTCCACTCTGAATCTATGTTAGTTACAGCGGGTTTCACAAAGCTTATTTGGGCAATCAAATCGTTGATTTTGAATTAATTATGTCAATGGTTTATGTCAAGAATGAACCGAAATTTGCACAGAAATTATGACATTTCAATGACCAAGCTGATTGGAGTTTCGTGAAACCCGGCTTTAGTAGGCTGAACTGAACCACATAAAATTATTTGCTAGTGATTTTGCCTAGGAAACAAATCTTAGGAATAAAGCAGCCGTCAAATCTTATAGATAGAAGGACTAAGCGTTCCTGATCTTTCGGTCGAATACACAGTGGAAAAAATGTCACGATATGAATAGATAAACATTATCTAATATCGTATGGCTGAATAACTACGTCCAAAGTCAATCCCACCCATAAAATATCAAAACCTCACCACTAGCCCATCTAAACTCATAGCTAAACCTAACCTCAATCGCGTCTTGAACAATTTATTCATAATCCCAGCTATTTGCGTGCAGCCAGGCCCCCTCTGTTCCCAGAGCACGGTTACGTGGGCGTAGGACAGCGCTTATTGACTGGCAGTTAATCGTGTCAAGAAGAACCGCGTGTCAAGTAACCTTACACGACACGAACCTCCTTCATCACACATTGGATTTGATTGGTTTTGTGGTTAGACGAATCGATTATCTGTCTTATAATCTATTCAGGAGCTTTGTCTACACTTGCATCATTTATTGCCATCGATATCTATTCAGTTGTGACAGTTAAAATGAGGAAAATAGATAATGGAATATAAAAGGATATACAGGCTGAGAAGAGGATGATTTTGAATTTGAAACAACGTTCACTACTTTATTCGGAATTTTGAATGAAAGAGTTTTCTTTTCGTGGTATTTCTCAAAGAATTGATCAGAATCATTAGTGACCAAGATCTTATTATTCAATATTTTTTGTCTTTGAGGCAATGAGAAGAATACAGCAGTTTTAATGCTCTTGAAGTTCAATGTGTAATGAATAAATAACTACTTGATCATTTGGTTGTCTTTATTCGATTGATTCTATCCTATTCAGAATTCATTGAACTAGGATTGGTGTCCTACAAAATATATTACAAGCTTGGCGTATTGACTAATACCAAGCCTGAATGAATAAACAATATTGTTCTCTTTAATTTGGAATTAATATACAGGCTGTTCAGTATTTACAAATGTTTTAACATCAGCTGCTTGTATATGAATACAATGATGTTTTATCATAATAGTACTCACAAGCCAGTGATCAAACGATAACAATACTTCTAGAACTGAGTTTGTTATGGCCAGGTTAGCCTTCTGGGAGCTACGACAATGTAGGCCCTGTGTTCTCTACCCTACTCACTCATTGAAACCCAAAGATTTCGTCAATCCCGTTGATAAAACCAACTTTCTTGGGAGCCTTTATCGCTTCTGATTAACAGAGTCTGAAAATTTCATCTGTCGACTATCCCATACATTTCAAAGGATATATGCGACAGTGCCTCATCAACTGTCTCACCATCACACGAGGCAAAGATCGTGACAGATTCAGAAGCTTTCTGAAATAGGTAGATGAAATCATCAACAATTTTAAGTCCAGGAGTATGTCTCCAGAGGGTTATCCTGATATTCATCTCTCATTGTGGACCACTGACTTATGTTAGTCTTTTTCAAGCCCACAGAAAGCTTCAGGTATAGCAGATGTTAATCTTTATACACTTTCTGCCAGTACATCGGCTTTATCACTTCTTTTATAACGACAATATTTTATTTCCATAGTAGAGTAACTTTATTGCTCAGAATAAAAGTGAACCTAGAAATGCCTTCACGTATTTGTTATGCAGCCAAGTAGAATCTGTTTATTTGCGTGAACATTATTCCGGCGTTGCGAACTCGTACCGTATCTTCATTCCGTATCGGGATAATTGGTCTACCACTCCCCTATTTTGATACTAACGGCTTGCGTCTGTTACAGACAATTCTGTCGGTTTGGCAACATCGTCTGTTAGTGCAATTGTGTTTAAATTTTCATTTCGATCTAACGTTCATAAACTGCATTATTTAACTGATATGGTGGCAGTTAATTGTTGCTTAAGAGTATTTTGGTAACTACAGCTGATGCAAAATAAGGAAAATAATATATTATATTCAGAAATTGTTGAAATGAGAATCTAACTCATTGTTTACTTCACCTTAGTGCTGCAGTGAAATACTTTCCATGTCACTCTAATGTTTGATTGATTACAATGCGGTACTATTCACGCATGGGGGCACCTCTAAGTTTATTTCTCACTCTGAGATTTATTGCCTTTTCCCAGTAGGCAGTTGCAAAATGTAACAAAAGATAAGCATCAAATCTTGGCAGAAAGAGGCTAAAGCATTGCTTCCTCAATCTGGAGTTAAACAAAAACAGTCCTTTCACTCAGTTAGTTTAAATTACCTGTGCAAAAAACCATGAAAAATATTTCAAAGTGTTGTAAGTTTAAAATAGTTTTCAGTGAACGCATATTCCATTTCAATTTTCTATACAATAAAAGCGAAACTAGGAACCATATTTCATAGACTGGTTCAGTAAATATGCCAGTGGTCAAATTTCAGAAATCCGTTGAAGGTTTGGTATTCCACGAAAATCTAAACATAATTGAAACACACAAACTCCCGCTGTTGAATATTCAATACTAGTTTGACCCCTCGCCGCATTCTCAACCAACTTGCATCACAGAAAATTATTCAATCAGCCTTTTCACGAAAACTTTGTTCGACCCCTATTTCAGAGGTCAGGTGGAGCAAAGCTGGCTTGGGAAATATGTTATCATGCAGCTGGAACAAATAATCGAATAGAATATAGTCTTGAACTTTTTGAATCAGTCTTCACTTCAATTTTGTTTTCATTTCACAGTAAATTTTCTACAGAACAAAAATTTTCCGACTTGATCTCGATTTTCTGGATAAAATAATGTGAAGTATTTTGTGACCTATCAGCTTTTCATTCAGTTTGACTGTATTTGTGCCCCAGTTACTGAAATGCCTATTCCTATGATGAGTCTTTGACTGCACCAAGATATAAATAACCAGAGTAAGGGGTGTTTTTATATGGTTGTAGCCATGAATTTTTTTTCGAAGATAAAAGGAATGAGATTTAGGCTAATTTGAGAAGTTTTTCTGTCTATTGTTATCATGTTGGTTTCTGGACCAATGTAGAAATTCCGTTGTTCAAGCTAAGTTGCTTCTAATTAACTATTAGGCAGAAACAAGGTGCACGAGCATACATGATCCAAAGATTGCGGTTAAAATGGAAAAAAGAAGGTGAAATATTCTCCTTGAATGTCTGAAAGCATGAAAGCAAACGATTCCTTTTAATTTGTCAACTTTCTCCCTGCACTGGTGCAAAGTGGGTACATTTGTGGCATGCATTCTCACCTTTCACAGCCACTAGAGTGAAAAAAACTGAAAATATGATTTCTACACAAAATCGTGACTTCCTTTAACATCTAGGCTTACTTATAAAGTTTGCAGTATTGACGGCAGGTGGTTCTTGAAAAAGCAACATACCGCAACAATTAGCGGCAAAATCAAAAGACTTTCTGGTTGAATCCTGTCAAATCCTGAACATATCAACTTTATGATCTCGTCATTCTGTTTGGTCGAAAAACAACACAAGTCGGAATAACAGACCAATTTCGAGGACCTACTCCTTTCCCCTTAATATCAGAGTGGACAAATGCTTAAAAAACACCGAATATCACTTCTCTTTTCATGCAATGAATCAACTTTTATTCGATAGCTTGAAAAAGGCCTGTAGGATTTCCATGTTCAATTTCTCATATTTTCACCATTGTCATTAAACCAGTTTTTAACCAAAATTTCTTTGTTTGGCAACATTGGTGAGAACAAACAATGAAAGCAGATAATACCAACAATCGATTATAATCAACCAATGTAAAACTCATATTTCAGAGCTAATCACGTCAACGTCATACGAACATGCATGGAGCATCCAAAAATGTCTTTACGGTCCTATTGTGGCTCATCAATATGGAAAATAGCTTTGAATGATGAGTGCACTCTAAAACTTCGATTAGGACTAGTTTAAATGTTTCACAGATAAACACCTCGCTACTTCATTCGAGGTTCATGCATTAGTGATAGGTGTTCGTAAGTATCCCACTGTTTCTGTTTATGTTACCACCTTGCATGTTCTTGGTACGCTGACGTTTTCAGCTCCCAAATATGAGCTCAATATTGGTTGATTTGAATCGATCGATATTATTGTTTTGCACTTGCTTTCCTCGAAGGCATTAATCATTCTTATTTTGTATTGGTGAAAAACATCAAGAATTTATTGAAATCTGTACAGGCCATCGTGCCGACAGTTAATATTATCGGGAAATGCTCACTGAATTTTAAGCTTTGGTATGAAAGTTGATTCATTGCAAAAAAATGGGATTTTATTTCATTGTATTTCAAGCAGTTGGCTGCTCTTATTGTACTAATCTGTTAAATATTAGGATTTTAAGTTCATAATCAACATCATCCAACCACGGTACGTATAGTAGGAATCTGCAGGTTTCCAGTTCAAAAGTCTAGAATTCATTTCGTATTTCTACACCGATGAAATAAAGAGGCTCTCACCGAAGCTCATGATTCGTATAGGCCAAGCAATAGAGATATTTCCTTGACAAAAATACTACCTGGAAGCCACCCGTGCCATTCCGAGCAGGACAGTCCGTAGTTTATTACCACCATGTTTTAAACACGAAAATGCCATTTTTTTATTTGTTATTAACGAAAAACAACAAAAATACGCGTTCTTTTTAGTTTTTTCGTTGCAAAATGGAAACTATTGATGCAGTGATAACGTTGCAATGGGATGAATTGTAGAGAATTACATTGTGAAGAGAATGGTGGGTCAAATGATCCGATCGAATTATTGAAACTGGAGAAAAGCGGAAAAAACCGGAAAATTGCGTGTTTTTTCTTTTAACTCATAACTCTGCCATTTTGCAATATTAAGAACTGAAACTTCACACGATAGTAGCTATTGACGTGCAATTCATGTGTGCCAAAATTGGATTCGGTCGGATAAATAGTTTTCACATAATTCCCATTTGAATTTTTTTTTGACATATTTTCGCGGAGAGCTGGATGCGTTTGAGGTCGTCCGATTGAAATTAAAAAAATTGATTTGGAAAGAAGACGTGATCAGTAACAAAACGTCTATTCTGATTTTTCAATAAAACGCGTTTAAGTGTGTTAAAAAGTAGTGAGAACATGAGGGAAAACGGCCGACCGAGCCAGAGCGGTCGAGTGGAGAGGAAATAAGCGAATCGAGGGGAAACGTATATGTGTACAAAATTTGGTGCGCTCTCCGCGCAACAATTCTTATACTCGGCGACCGTTGGCTTCCGCGGCGTTTCCCCTCGATTCGCTCATTCCCTCACCACTCGATTAGTCTCGCTTGGTCGGTCGGTTTCCCTCATGTTCTCACTAGTTTTTAACATACTTAAACGCGTTTTATTGAAAAATCAGAATAGACGTTTTGTTACTGATCACGTCTTCTTTCCAAATCGAATTTTTTAATTTCAATCGGACGACCTCAAACGCATCCAGCTCTCCGCGAAAATATGTCCAAAAAAAATTCAAATGGGAATTATGTGAAAACTATTTATCCGACCGAATCCAATTTTGGCACACATGAATTGCACGTCAATAGCTACTATCGTGTGAAGTTTCAGTTCTTAATATTGCAAAATGGCAGAGTTATGAATTAAAAGAAAAAACACGCAATTTTCCGGTTTTTTCCGCTTTTCTCCAGTTTCAATAATTCGATCGGATCATTTGACCCACTATTCTCTTCACAATGTAATTCTCTACAATTCATCCCATTGCAACGTTATCACTGCATCAATAGTTTCCATTTTGCAACGAAAAAACTAAAAAGAACGCGTATTTTTGTTGTTTTTCGTTAATAACAAATAAAAAAATGGCATTTTCGTGTTTAAAACATGGTGGGAATAAACTACGGACTATCCTGCACGGAATAGCAAAGGTGGCTTCCAGGTAGTATTTTTGTCAAAAAACTAATCATTTGTAGCTCTGTTGCTTGGCGTAGTAATAAAAATTTAGCTCCTGTGTAATATATCTAGACTGAATAAGAAATAGGTCTTCAACGCAGATATCAAACATTTCGCGCTAATATTTCACGAACAAACTGTTTAAACCCCAATTTTATTGGGGAGTAAAACCTGTCGGATGATTTACTGTGATATAAATTAAATAATGCTCCAAAATTTTTACGGGAACTCATTATGGGTCGTAAAGTGTCAGCCGAATCCGTAACCTATAAATTTTAGTTAGAAGCTACTTTATAGCTCAATTCATTGGGGAGTTGATTGCTAGGGAGTCTTCTGATTAAGCGGTTCGATATCAAAACTTTTTTGGCTTTTATTGGAATATTAGCTGCTGGAAGTTATGCGAAAATTACCTGATGGTCTTTTTCGATTTTCTTCGTGATTAATACGGTTATTGGTTCGATGTTATATCATGACGAGGATTAAATCACTTTTGGAACTGAAAAATGTTCTATTTCGTCATCCTTTCATGGAGCCGGAACTTAAATATCAAATACCTGGCTAAGAAAATGCGTAGAAGGAAATTATTATCAAACTTCTCAAATGAAGAACTAGCGTATTTATAGGTAAAGGGTAGAGATATCAATATTTTATTCATTCGAGAAGAATGAGAGTATGATTGAAAAAAATTCAAAAAGCCCTGACCGCAGGATCTTCTGAGCCCTCGTTGATTGGTGGAGCAATAAGACAATCACCTCAAAATTTAATATGGGATTAGAGATTGCTACCAAATACATATATAAACTAGCTGATCCGGCAACCGTTTCTTGCCTTATAAATTATAAATAACCTAGATACCGGCTACAGCGCCACCTGTCGGGCTGATTTGTGAATCTAAACCATTCTCGAATCTCCACGAACACACACAAAAAATTTCATCAAAATTGGTCCAGTTGTTTAGGAGGAGTTCAGTCACATACACACGCACACAAGAAATATATATATTAAGATATAGAATCTCAGCACGATCGGAATGATATTCTGAGACTTATTCAAAAAATGAAATATGTAAAGAATAAATAATTTAAAAAAAAATATATTCTATCGTTCTGATGATGCATCCTTTTGAAATTTTGCGCAAACATTCAGCATATCAGTCTTGATTCTCAAAATAAATTTGATCCAAATCGGATATTCTGTACTGGAAATATAGAGATTCTTCTTTTTAATATTTCAATTGAATTTTTTATGTTTCTGTTAAAACTGACCACGAAGGTTTGCATGAAAATTTTTCATTTCAGTCTCCATTCACAGAAGTATTTCTCTTGAGTCGGATATCCTGTTATGTAAACATGAAGATTTTTCTTTTTTCAACATTCCAATTGAATTTTCTAATGGTCTGTAAATACTATGGCTCCAAAATTCTGTATGAACATTCAGTTTATTAGTCTTCATTCACAGAATAAACTTCACCAGAGTCGGATATCTTTTTATGGAAATATGAATTTTTTTCAATATTCTATGGTTGTGTGTACACTATGGCCATAAAATCTCGCATGAGGCTAATTATGAGCATCTTGCATGAGGCCTCAACATTTCAATTCGATTGGTTTCGTTTTGTTTGAGATATTGGGGAACAAAAATTTTGAATAGCGATATTTTAGAGAACACTTTGTATGATTTGGCTGGTTAATCGGTTAATGAATTGATGAAATACCGAGGTATTTCGTAACGGAAGTTACCCTGAGGAATCTCAAATCTCTAGGACAATCTCTTCGAAAGGTATTGTGCTTATGGTCCGACCGGACAGCCCTCCGGACATAATTGTATTTGACCACGGATAGAGGTAAATCTTAGATCGAAAATAGACCATCATGAGGTTTTGAATAATCACCAAGGAAATTCGGAAAAAAATTTTTCTGAGAAGTTACAACCATATAGAAATCCGTCTTCATTTCTAATTGAAAGAAAAAATTCAAAGAGTCATACCTGAACTAGAAATATGTCACTTCCACATCATTATGTTATTCTTTGTAGGACCAAAAAGTTGCATACCAACTGAAACAAACTTCTCCGATGAACTCTCGATCGAAATCATATACTGAAATCAAACTTTACCAAAAATATTTCCCGGTTACGACTCGCTCTCTCGGAATAACAACCAGTTCACGCAAATTAAAATTTTCCCAATACTGTATCATCCCTGTCTCTGTTGTTGGATACGCAACGACCACTGTTGGGATTCCATCGCCTAATGAAAATTCCAAATGAAATATCAATGTAGTTCTAATTAATTATGGGAAATTTTCACGGGTACCGTTGAAAGGGAACGCAGTTTTTTCGTTCACCGCATTGACGTCGCTTTGTAAACATCCAGGATTGTAATGGGGGCCTTTATTCCAGGATATTGAAAAGAGAGGTTTGCCCAAAGCTTGTTCAAAGAATCATTATACTCGTATATGTTGACTTTTGATTCAAGTTGAATTGCGATTCTGAACTTAGCATCATGCGTACGAGAACAATGGTTGGTTTACATTGAGATTTTTTTTAGTATTATATTTATTTCCAAATTTTGGAAGATTCAGGAAAAATCGTTTTTGTTATGCAGAAAATAGCACACGAAATCGCCGAGGATTGTATGAGATTTGGAAAGTCTATACCGTGTCTTCCAAATAAAAATGATACAATGGTACGATTTGCACGCTCGTTTCTAGAGAAGATTGTTGGTTGAGTATTCTTGGGGGGTTATATTTCACTGCGACCGGTCTTTTGCACCCCCATCTTTTATGCCCCCCATGTTTTGGCAAACGCGCTGCAGCTCGCTTCAATGAACTCCAATATCTACGAGGGCTTCAAGGAAGTTAAATTCACATTTTTTCGACCATGCTCCTGTCCGATTAATTCTTTGCACATGCCAACAATGGCATTCTGCATCTTCTCTCCTTATCATTCACATTCGTCAGTTTCTGTTGATCCAATTCTTATCCTATGCTTCTCAAGGCGACAGTGTCCTCTTAAAAAGGCAGTGAGGAGGCGTAGCTTATTCTAACTGAGATCCAAATATTTTCTAAGCCTTGCTGCTGCAAAGTAAACCAGGAAACCGTTCAGAATGATCCATTACCGGAGTGTTTCTTTAGGGGATTTTCTTTTATTTCCTTTCTTCTCCTAAAACTCTTTCCTTTAGGTTCATGTGTCTATTCTACTTAGAAGTTCCTGACCAATACGAGCAGTTGGACTTCTTTCCTGGCTAATCGGTAAGCCTCTTCGCTTCTTTTGACTCCTTAGTGACACAGGAATCCAGAAAAAACCTTTGTTTTTACTTACTCCTATGATTTTAACTTATGTCAAAGACATACAAGTTGAATGCTTCAAGAGCAGCAGTTCTATCCTGATTGGATCACCATGTTACACAGTTTCTATCTAGGTTTCTATCTATGCATCTTTTGAATCCAAATTTTTTTTGAAGAAACATTCGAACATGAGCCTAAACCATTTACGTTATTTACTCTGACATTTTGGGTAATGTGTTCCTTTTTCCATCCTTTCTTTTTTCATAATATGTAGTCTCTCCTAGAGACTTACTGATGAGGAAGTCGGGATCAAGAGCAATTCTGTCTGGTGATCCGTCCAAAAACATTTTAAATTTCAAATGTAAACCGATGAGTGACAAAAGAATAAACCACTGGAATAATATCTCAAGCCCAAAACGAGCAGAAAGGCTGTGTTAAGCTTTCAGAGAGACAAAAGAAGAGTTAACGCCATTCACTGCCTACACAAAATCGATAAAGCATATGTGGGTTATTTGGACTGTCTTTAGATATCAATTACTATAGGTTGATCGGACCCTAAGTCTAGCCAACATACGAACGAAATCACCAAAGATTAGAAAATACCTGATTGGTTGCAGTGCAGAAAGATATTCATTGTCCCAAACCGAACACAATCTGATCTCATTCAATCTGATTTCTCTGAACTTTCACATTCTCTGAAAAATACCCATTGTTTCTAAAAGATCAACAATGAACAATTTGTATAAACTGAGGATTTAATCCGATAAGTAGCATAAACTTCACCCTTGCTTGTTCAGCAGAGACGTAGTACGCCTCTGTTTTCCGATACAACCCATTCGATCTTCCGAAATTGTTTCGTAATCAAACAGGATTTATATCGGAATGGAACACAAATATATGCGGAGGCTAGAACTCGGTTGGATTACTCTGTGGCTTGTAATGAGGCTTTTCTCTCCACCCATTTGGAACTGAACACGCTGTATCGAAGGGAAGGAAAATGAATGTAAAATTGACATTGTCGGTGAAATATCGGTAAAAAGGTATCATGTTTGCAAAGTGGAAAATTTCGAAAGAGATACAAGAGATTCAAATAAGAGTGTAGTATGATTGTACAGTCGGAAAATGCCTTCAGTGACCAAAGGGCTGACGAAAGTTTATACAGGGTGTCCGGGGAATAACTGTACATACTCTTACCAGAGATAGAGTTGCACTAGCTGACTACTGATTGACTATTTAAAATTAATTTCTGGGTCTCCCTAGAAAACTACAGGGTGTTTTTTCAACTTCATGGAAATACTTCAACCATCATAAAATCCAAACTTATTGACAGATATTATTGAAACTTGGGGGGTTTTTGACACATGCTAAGGTCGAGTCAGAAATATTCCAGGGCCGGACTCATTAATCTTCATTTAAAGTGTTCAGGGTAAAAAAAACACTTTGTATTTCGAAATACGAATAATTGATTCACTTTTTAGAAAGAAGCTAAATTATGCTTCAATTTGTGGTATCGCTTAAAGTTGTCACATCCACAATTATTTTTTTATGAATTTTTGAATTCGGAAAAAGTTCGAAAAATTGAATTATTCACCTGAACAGGACTTAGTCACCTTGTGGAGGTCGAAAATAAATAATAAATTTTCTTTGAAAAATCACTGAAAGTGAGAAAGACTATAATAATTTGTTGATATACTGGGTGGCCACCCTAGACGCGGATCTCATTGCGATGAAATGAATAACGGTATATTGCGAAAAAATGATTGGCCACATGTATAGGGTATACATAAGCATATTTCAAAATTATTCATATATATACCGGGTGTTTGACAACAAAGATATAGATCAAAGTGACACTTCTTCCAATGAACACCCGGATACATACGAATAATTTTGAAATATGTTTATGTATACCCTATACATGTCGCCAATCATTTTTTTTCGCAATATACCGTTATTCACTTCATCGCCATGAGATCCGCGTCTAGGGTGGCCACCCAGTATATCAACAAATCATTATAGTCTTTCTCACTTTCAGTGACTTTTTAAAGAAAATTTATTATTTATTTTCGACCTCCACAAGGTGACTAAGTCTTGTTCAGGTGAATAAATTCAATTTTTCGACCTTTTTCCAAATTCAAAAATTCAAAAAAAATAATTGTGGATGTGACAACTTTAAGCGGTACCACAAATTAAAGCATAATTTAGCTTCTTTCTAAAAAGTGAATCAATTATTCGTAATCGACATACAAAGTGTTTGTTTCACCCTGAACACTTTAAATGAAGATTAATGAGTCCGGCCCTGGAATAACGAAATAGTTGATATATTTCTGACTCGACCTTAGCATGTGCCAATAACCCCCAAGTTTCAATAATATCCGTCAATAACTTTGGATTTTATGATGGTCTAAGTATTTCCATGAAGTTGAAAAAACACCCTGTAGTTTTCTAGGGAGACCCAGAAATTAATTTTAAATAGTCAATCAGTAGTCAGCTAGTGCAACTCTATCTCTGGTAAGAGTATGTACAGTTATTCCCCGGACACCCTGTATATCTAAACGAAAAGCTTTCGGGTACAATATAATTATTTTACACAATTAGGCTTAAAGACATCCGAATAGGTAGGTTATACAGGGTGACTGGTGACGTAAGGGACAACGGCTAAGTGGAGTAAGAGGACCTAAAACTGAGGATTGTGGGTTTGAATGTCTCATAAAGCTTTTAGTTCCAGAGATACATCAGGGTCTTTTTTGCAAAAGTGTTAAAAATATGAACTACCATATACCTTCGTCAATATGACGAATTTTTTTATGATATTCAGCAAGATTGTTACTCCACATATTCTCCATCAGATCGAGAAAGAATTTTCAATAAATTGCAGATCCGTACTCAAAAATTTCAATTTCTGTGTATATGAGATAAAAAATTGAAATGGAGAATTGAAATGAAAATAATAATAGCAATAAATAATGAATAAAAACTCCATTGTAGGAAACTCACGAAAATAAGAAATAAAAAACAAAATTGTTAGCAAGAAGGATAAAAGAAAAATTACAGGATATTGAAAAAATGAACTGAAGTCTGCTCTGTTTGTGAAAATTTGCATATGATCAGGATATTCGGTGGCATTTCGTTCATTTGTAAGTTTGGCCCATGTTGAGAGTACTAGTGCTGAAAGAACTTCAGTTTGAATATGTTTCGATTTCACCATGCAATGTGGTCGACATAACCTAACTCAACCTAACCTAACCTACCGGTTGGAAATACCCGATTTGTTTCTTATATTTTATGGACTGTTTTATAAAAGAAGTATACATATATTTGAGAACCCAGAGAACGTCTTCATAATAAAAAAAATTATCAAACAATTTGTCTGTTTTGGTCGTATTGATACAAAGATTCGAGGGTGATATTTTGATTAGAGCTTAACTAGTCGATATTCCCCCACTCTCCCCTGATTGTAACAATTTGGCCTCATGAAATTTCTTACAGATTACTTTCTTCTTTTGAGGAATGAACCAAATTCGGAAAACATCAAACACACCTTATAATCGAATTCGACTGATTTCTTATTCATGTACAATCGCCATGATATTCAAATTCCAGATTCAATTAAGGAAGTTCCTTCACGTTAGTGATGAATCGACGGTTTCGTCTAAAAGTATAGGGCGAGTTCGGGTTACGAGGGGTGAAATGATACTCGAACTCCTTCAAGGGTTTCGCTCTACTCAGTCTACTCGAAACAGGAACTTCGCGAAAGCGGTTTTTCGACAAGGGGATCATCTCCGAGGGGTATTCAAATTATTGCCCTGTTCACACCTCTGATTGTCGCAGGTAGATTTTTGTGTACTAGTTTGATGGGTCTCAAGGGGTTTTCTAGGGCGTAGTTCAGAGTGGATAATCATTGATTAACTGCAATGAGAATACGAGAAAATTAAATTACAAGATAGTGTTAGCAGAGAATAATATTAATCAATTGAAATCAAACAATATTGAACTCATACTTTGGAGATAGTTTCGTCCTCGTTCAAGACAAAACGCAAGGAAGTGGTATCGAACAGAGCACCTATGGATTGCCACTTCATCCTTATTAAGGCTCATCAGCAGAGAATAGCTCTGAATGATACGAGGTTTTTCTTGGAACTATCGAAGACGCCATCTCTAGTTCCATACGAAAACCTTCTTCCGAAGTATGAACTTCGAACGAAGTTGCGAGACGTTTACCATTTGTCGCATTGACTGAAGCGTTTTTGCATTTCGCAAATTTTACCTCCTAGCTCAGTCCACGACGCGGTGCGCTCAGTTGACACCGTAGTAAATAATAATAAGAAATTGTTTGACGCGTAACATCGGCATGAATATCAAAATAGTGTAAGCAGAGAATAATATTAATCGATTGAAATGAAATATTATTGAACATTTTGTCTTGAACGAGGACGAGATTAGCTTCGAAGTATGAGTTTAATATTGGTTGATTTCAATCGATTAGTATTATTCTCTGCTATTTCGATATTCATGGCGATGTTACAAGTTAAACCACTTTTCATTATTAAATTACAAGCTTTTTCAGTTTCAATATTGCTCATATAGCTTCAATTTGAGCGACATATTCCGTTGAACTCAGAACCAACAACATGTCAGATGAAATGACATGCAAAGAACTGACGAATTATGAATTCATTGTTTCACGTCCTAGTCCTAGTACTTTTATATCTGTCTGGTTCGTGTATAGCTAGCTGTAGGTTAGGTTAAAAATACTTTCGTTGGATTTCAGTAGGAAATCGATATGAATATTGATAATTGAAGTGAAATATCATTTTTCAAGACGATCTCGATTAGCGATGTAATCAGATTATGGTTGAACTCCCTAATGAGATTATGAAGCTCTCATAAATAGTAAAATTTAGGAATATTTCCGGTTCTTTTCAAGAAGTTTTTTTTAAACCTGTGTGTATTATTCCCAATATTAAAGGACTGTTAAATTCTTCTGATAGTTTAATATCCAGAAACAAGCCACGATGATACGAATATTTGAATGAACGACTGAAAGATTTAGGCCTTCTGTGAGGTTTTTAAGTATCATTTTCACTAACTCACTGAATTTTATTGAAATCAATTAGAAATTTCCATAGTTTGGTGGTTCATGGAAAAAGTTGTGTGGCATCACTGTTTTATAAATCTGTATATGTATACCCACAACGCGAATGATATTCGTGCTCAACTTATCAGATTATTCATTTCATTATTACAAAGATTTTCATTGACTTATTTGTACACAATACTGCTCCGAATAATGTATTTATGGTTATTCTGTGATCTGCTTAGATGTCAATGATTTCACTCAATCTATAAATACGTATAAGATGTTTGTTGTACCGGGTTTTTCACTATAATTTGACCCCCCCTTTAACTTTGTTACTAAAGGAGATACAAAAAATGTTTCGTATAAAAGTTTCACGAAATCAACTTAGGTTTTTTGATATGAGTCCAGAAACTGAAATATATACAAGGTGGCCAACATATTGATGTCAACTTCATTTTTTCAAATGTAACACCCTGTATATTTTTCCATATTTGGTTATCTCTCTCTCCCCTGATTTCGAATATGTAACATATTATGTTGGTCTATCTCTTTCGTTCTGAGAACCACAGAGTTTCAAATTTTAAGAATCACCTGCCAAGATCTGTAACCATTTTACAAGTGACAGAGTGCGTTTACTGAAAATGCTCATTTTTGGAGTTATAATAACGTCAATGGGAAGATATATCTAGGGTGAACAACATTGAATGCAACTATATTTTTTCAAATGGGACACCCTGTCCTGTATATTCTTCCTTTTTTGATAGGCTATTTCCTCCTGATCTCGAATATAAATGCGTACGCGTACCTATGTGAACTACCTACGAAATTCTTTATATCCTAACGATCTACTTAAAAGTATTATTTTAGAATGAATACTTAACAAATACTTAACCAATGAAAAATGATAAACTATGGTAGTATGGTAAGAATAACATCAAATAAAGGAATTGCCCAAAATGACCACTTTCATTCAATATCAATACACATAGTTCATATAGTTGTCTCAAGTTGAGTAGACTATTTTTGATAGCATTATTATGGCTCTGATTCAAGTCAGAAATTGAAGCTTCAAAATTTGTTTCTAATCATTACAATATTATAATTATTCTTTGTGCGTTGACGGGATTAGTTCCGAATTATGGGTTCAATAGTGGTTAATTTTATATTATTAATAGGTATAAATTTTTTCCTTCAGGAACGCTCGGGAACGGCTATAAAAGCGTGTCCAACGGTGTTAAATCGGGACTATTTGGTGGTCATAAAATGGGTGCGCCATCACCAATCCAAAGATCAAATTGGCCACTAAAATATTCACGACCTTCCAAAACGCTATGCCAGATGGTTATTGAAATTTGGAACTCTGTGGTATCAGAAGATAGACCAACATATGTTACATATTGGAAATCAGGGGAAAAAGAGATAAGTAACCAAATATGGAAAAATATACAGGGTGTTCCATTTGAAAAAATTAAGTTGCCATCAATATGTTAGTCACCCTGTATATATTTCAGTTTCTGGACTCATATCGAAGAAACTTCTGTTGATTTCGTGAAACTTTTATACGAAATATTTTTTTGTATCTCCTTCAGTCAGTAACAAAGTTGAAGGGGGGGTCAAATTATAGTGAAAAACCCGGTACATACCAGTTTGTTCGAAAATTTCCTAGCTTGAGAGGCCAGATATAGGTAGTACGAACCATCTTGGAATAACCTGTATAGTTATGGAAACTGTGTGAATCCGAAATATAATTGTACGATATTGATCTCAAAGGTACTTATGGCATAATAAACGTGTTCACAGAATTAACGAAATCATTTTGATCACCCAAATCAGTTTAATTCTTGAATGTAATAAGTACACATGCTCTAAATTATTGCAAAAAAATCCGTGTTTAGTCCGATATCTAGGTGAGGTCAGCCACGTACTGAAGATAACTCTGATCCAGTCACCTCAATTTTCCAGGAAAACAGCTCAGGAAGGGAATATCCCTCGAGAAGTAATTTTCAATCTCATTTTCGTGTCAACAAAATTGCTTCTCTACGTGAACACATTCCTAATTAATTTTCAACAAGCCACTCATGGGATTGTTCTCCAGCATCAGCGTTCAAATGTACAGAACGTTGTTCCATTACAGTTTCCGCGGTACACGGCCGCATAAAATGCACATCTCAAGAAATTGCATAAGTTTTAACCGTTAAAGCGGGCGAATCTGCCCTCATTATTATATTTCCGAAACATTTGCAGAGATTTGTGGGCCATTTCGCGGCTTTCTCAAGCACGTGTTATCGGCCTGCTCAGCGAAATTACTCGCAATAATTTGATGAGGCCATCCGGATGTAGAAACAGGCTTGTTTTCCTGGAATTATAGAGGCAATCTGGTTTTGAGGAAGAAGTTTGAGTTACTTTCATCATTTTACTGGATAATTAGTCATTTGATGTGATATGTTGCAGAATAGATGCTGAGTGTTATGTTTTATCTGGGATATTAGAGTTGTTCACTAATAGATGAGATTACGTGTTATCTCAATATTAGTTATAGAGAGTTGAAGTGCGCGCAGCACGTAAGCCCGAACGTAGAGGTAGACGTGAGAAAAACAGTCAAATATAACGTTTACGTCTTGAAGTAAAAATAGAGTTGAAGTGCTGCCATACGTACGTACGGCAGACCATTAGAGACTAAAGCTAACCTATTATTTCTTTTTGTTGTATTCTGACAGAAAGTTTCTGATATTAGCTATTCAGATTGTCTGTTTCCTATAAACAAATTGATGAAGTGAACATATATTTGTAGGATTCCTTCATTACATTCGAATTTCAAAATGAATAATAATGAAAATATTTTTTTATAACTTGAGTTCTTGCAGGAATTTTAGAGGAAATCATCACAAATGAGATGAGTTGCTTGTATGTAAATAATAATAATAATAAACTTTTTTTTCAAAATCAGAATACATTCTGAAAGGAAAACATGTCAAGTGAAAATCTGAAAAAAAACATAATATACTAGAAAATGGATGGCTCACTGTTCAAATATTCTTCCATCGAGTAGGGTTCCAGGTTAATGAGAAGCTTTCTTACTGCTCGCTTGAAAGGAAAATTCCACATTTGTAACTTATCGAAATAATATATTAGCTCTTGGTACTTATATGCAATCTCGTAACAGAAGTATTGCATTGAAAAAATTCAACACTTCTCAGAAAAATGCAAAATCACAGTTTATAAATAATAAGGAAGATATTATGTAAAAAGTTAATTAATCGTGTTCTCAAAACAAAGTTTCAGCTACATCTGCTACTAGATTATTTTCGAATTTTTAAGGTTAGAAGCAATTAATTTCAAAATTCCAGCATTCGCCCTTCATCGGTCGGATTCGTTCAACTTTCGGTTACGTACGTACGTACTACGTACGTACGTAACAGGACGCTAGTTTACGTCGCACGTAAAGCCGGCCCAAGCGTGAACGTAAGAAACTGACGAGTGCGCATGAGCACATGTCAATTGTAACGTTTACGTCTACGTCCTTGGCAGCACTTCAACTCTCTACTATCTATCTAAGACACGTTTTTAAGATGGCGTAAAGTTGAACAGACCTTGCTGTATTACGTATGGATATTATACAGTCTACTCGCACTGGTACATACTACAACATTTTATCTTCTCTTTAAATTCGACTCAGTTGAAAATATTAAGAATAGAATACTACATCTCGATCTTGTCCTCACTAAGGACCATAATATTATGTTTCTGTCGACCTCAAAAAGAAAGCTCAGTTCAACGTAGAAGAAACGGATCAATAACGATCCATTTTAATGCAAGATTTCCTCTCTATTTCAATGTATGATTGTCCTGGGCAACTCAACATTTGCAGATGTTTGTTGGCTTTTTCGCGGCTTTCTCAAGTACGTGTTATCGGCCTGCTCAGCGAAATTACTCGCAATAATTTGATGAGGCCATCCGGATGTAGAAACAGGCTTGTTTTCCTGGAATTATGGAGGAAATCTGGTTTTGAGAGAAAAGTCTGAATTAGTCTCATTATTTTACTAGATAATTAATCATTTGATGTTTGTTTTATTTGGTTGATGCTGCGGAATATATTGAGAGTTTTATATTTCATCTGGGATTTTCGAGTTATTCACATTGTGATGTACAGGATGGGCAAAATTCGTTGTATACTGAACGGATCTCGAGAATCATAGCAGCTAGAAGATAACTGATGACATATTTTTGGATTCTTTTTTTCGATCTGAGCATAAGTGCATAAAATTGTGTTTATTTCGGAGTCGGCGGAATAATAATTCAATTAGGATGACTCAGTACTTACAGATATATGGGAAAAACTATTACCCACTGCACTCAAGCACACAAGAAGTTTTTTCTATATTTTCGGAAAATATCTCATAGAAAAACAAATGTTGCTCATGAAAAACATTGTACAAGGCTGGATTATCCGAGCTCATTTCCTCAAAAATACTAATTTTCATGGAATTATTTTCGAGATTTGGTCATATGAAAACACAGGTATGATCCATTTTTCCAAATGACATATTCATTGGTATTCAATTAATTTTGAAGCCCTAGAGTTCGTGATTCTGAAGCACATTTCAATAGATCTCTGCGATTTATGATCGAAGCTCTTTTCATCAGTGCTCAGCACAGCTAAACGGATGCTGCTAGTAAAATATTCTAGTAAGATCTACAACCTCCCAAATGCATCATTGATCGCTGCCAGCTCTCCTCTGCCTCACGACCTACTAACTGGATAGCGTCACCTGAGAAACCAACTATTTAAAGTTGAAAGTTACAACGCAATGATGAAAATAACTCCACCACTATCTCGGTCAATTTTTCGGATTCCCGTCACGTTCGTAGAGCTACCAACTTTACACATTTCGTTGGGGAGCGGGACTCTGCAGGTGTTTTCGAAAAGACGGACGTGCTCCCGTGCCACCAGGGGGCGCTGAGCGTCGGTCGTTTTGCGTAATTCTCTTTTAATGTTTGTCGAACGTGGGTGGCAGAACGGATTAAATTTTTAATTACGCAGAAAAATGTAGCGCTTTGGAGTATGGGCTTATGTTGGGAGTTCAGGAAGAGCTCTGAAACTGTGTGTTTTTGGTCTCTTATTGTCGATAAATTAGCGATTATAATCGTCTTGAGGGTTTTTGGGGGGATTTTGAATATTTCGGATGTCAGATTGGGATAAAAAAGGCGAAAAGCATTAACTGAATCTGGTAGATTCACGGTTTTACTGTCCCAAATGATGTTGTAAGCAACAGTAACATCAGAAAAACTTCTCAGGGCTAGCTTTATATCTGGGTAATATTTTCAAATATTTGCAAAAATAAACATTGAACTGAATCAATACTCGCATCTTCCTATTCGGTGAGTCATTTAGAAAAGTTACTGTTTCAATGTTGTGTCAACACAGACCGTTTTCTCCTTAAAACCTGAAATCGCCATCTAATCAGTTTTCCTAGAACCTTTCTTCCATGTTTCTTTCATGCTCTTATCATCAATTCAATAAATGCAAAATATTCGATTTCTTGCCTCCATTTTACCTATGTGTTATTTCGTTTTCACGAGCTAACAGAACCTCAACTTTTTGAAAAGTTTCAGAACAGTGAAATAACAGATTGATGAATTGAATCACATCGGATTTTTGAAGTTTTCATTAGAAAAAACATTCACATTATCTTATTCCAACAAGCACGATCATCTCATCTACTGGATTTGACATACATAAGCCGTATTGTATCAGTTTTCTTAAAAGCGTCTGCCTCAACTTCTTCCTAAGGCCTCAATCATATCTTGAACTGGAGTTATATACCAGGTCAACCAAATGTGAAATTGTCATATCTTAACTTCGATTTAATGAATTCAAAATATCACTCACTAGGAAGGAAGAATGCGCTGTTAAGTATCTGCGAGTTGGCTGTAAAGTAAACGTGTACTTTCATATTTCTCACACACAGACACTTTTGCTTGTTGGGTGAGGATGTGTGACAAGCGTGAGATGACGTCAAAAAAAACTGATGTTAATGGCAGTGGCGTGTGTTGTTATTAAGGAAAAAATGTCCAACGTATAAATAGCAAACCCGACACTGTATTGCTAAAAATATGAAATGTGCACAGACTTGTTGCCCATACACGGTCGTTCTTGGTCATTCTTCCACGTACGCTGAGCAACCCACACGCTAAAAATCAAAACTATCCTGATTCCGACCAAGGGAATTGCGCATTCCCGAACGGCGGAACGCCATACACAAACTCTTTTCACTGTACCCCCTACCACGCGCATTCAAGCCTTCGCACTTCCTTCTTAGTGAGTGGGCCCCATTAGACTGGTTTAAGTGTAGATGAATACCAGATTGATTATCGACTCCAACCGGATTTCTAGAGCTTTCATTATCGAGAAGAAACTTCGAGTGAGGTGGAAAAATCAGGAAACTAAAAACCTCTCGAGTTGTTCATACCAACATCAGAGAACACTGGATAAATAAATAATAGTCTCTCCACTTTTATCCACAAACAATTCTTGCTGCACATAGTGCACAAGCCTTGATCCCAAGGAGTCATCGAGCAAAAGGTGCTGCTACTCCAAGCTGACTATTAAAAATTTCAAAGGCTTAAATTTAAACCGCCTAAAAAAATATTAACTGGTCTACCAGGTGCTCAGTCGTATTCCTCATAGTTTGTTTTATAGGTTAACCCACCAAAAAAACTTTCATTGCTTCTATTCTGGTGAAGGAGTTGAAAATATAAGATTCCTTCCTTTGATTTAATTATAAGGTGAAGTGGGGTAAATGTGATAATGGGGCAATTGTGATAATGGACTCTATATTCAGATCAAATTCATTAATACTGCTGCCATCTATCTAACACGTCTTCAAACTTGCAAGTGAACCACCAAAACACTAGAACGAACGAAATTACTTGTCAGTATTGTTGTAAGGCACGTGAAAGTTATTTCTCATAACGTAACCTTAAATTTCAGGTAGGTACGTCTCTACTTTATTTGGTGTAAATTTTTTAATTGATGAGTTAAGTCTGTTTTATTATTTCCAGACTTATTATTAACAGTTTTATGATGTGTTTTTTAAATACTTTTAACTCATAAATTGCGCTGGTGATTTCTTTTTGTATATATTACATTTGCCCCGCACGAAATGCTTTTTGGGGTAAATGTGACATATACATTTGAGGCAATTGTGATAATATGAATAGGCGTGGTTCTTTCATATTTGAAGTGTCTTTTGACGGATATAATTTATCTTAATGATGGAAAAATAAAGTTTAATTAAAATATAACGTTTATTATTATATAGTTGTTTCTGCCTAATTTGTTTTTACTTCCTTTTTGTTCAGAAGCTGAAGTTAATTTCACATTTTTTTGCGTCGACTGAAATAAGGTCATCAATTTTTCATTAAGTGAAATTTTTTATTTTTGTAAAAAACAAAGTATTCAATAATGTAAGATTTTAATACATTTACCCCAATCCTTTCCAAATAACTTAGTCATAGGAATCTGAAAGTTTTTATCACATTTACCCCAAATTCTGGGGCAATTGAAAAGATTTCAAAGAGTAACCAGAATACAATCAATAGAGAACTATATTGTGATCATGCTTGCATTTTTTGGAATGTTCAGCTTTATTCAAACTGTTACTTATAACACTTTGTTTATGAACTAATCAAATACTATATCACATTTACCCCACTTCACCTTAGTTATAATTCCTTTTTACGACAATACACTGCCTTTACTTTCTGAGAGCTTTAGAAAAAGTGGAATACCAAGTTAATAATGAAATCAAATCGGATTTCTGAAGCTTTCTGTAAAAGTAAACAGTCACATTATCGAATAAGAACCCAGACTGAGCTAGACAAAACCTCTCGAATTGTTCATACGAGAGAACACTGGATAAATAATACTTTCTCCACTCTAATCCACAAACAATTCTTGCTACACATAGTGCACAAGCCTTGATCCCAAGGATTCATCGAGCTAAAGGTGCTACTACTCCAAGCTGGCTGTTCACAATTTCAATGGCTTAAATTTAAACAGCCCGAGTTCATCTATTCAAATCCCAAGGGGTCTAGCAGGTGAACGGAAGCCCGCTAAAAGGAAACGGATGAAAAACTGAGAGGATTATACGAGACCACTTCAGGGTTCGTCTGGTGTTGAAAAATATTTAATTCAACATCTGAACTGCTGCCTTTGTAAATTAATTAAGTCTTACGCTCAAAGGTCGGAGCGAAGGAGAGTTCTGATTGGAAAATGTTGGTGGCCCGGCAATATTATTCATTTTGAAGTTTAAACTCCTCTTTCGGCATCTTTGGCGAGAAAATTAGTTCGACAACTCAATCATTTCTCTAATTGAAAGGACCTTACCGTCGCGGCGACTCGAAAAATTGGAGCAGTCACCTCGCCCGATGAAATTTTTCGATCTGAATTTATGCATGAGGTTGATTTCTGAAAATTGAAAATTGAGCACCTGACTTGTAAATATGTATATGGAACTGGGGAGGCAAAAATAGGAAAAATTTCGAAAGTATTATGGTTTAGGTTATTCATTATCAAACTGAATAGTTGCGAGCATCTTATGGTTTAGCTCTGGAAGATTATTGAATAAACATTTATATTTTGCAGGGTGAAGAAAATCAAATTCCAGGAGAAAATTTCCCAGCTTATTTCGAGAATAAAAGTTTTTTTATAAATATGTGTCTGAAATGGTTTCGTTACCGAAATACGGAATGTTAAAATTTCGTTTTTTCAAGATTAAATATTGCTATTGACTAAAAATTTGGTATTTGGTAAGTCAGGAGAATTCAGAGGAGGCAATTTATTTCATTGAAAAAATTGGAAATTACACCAGTCATTTATGTTCTTCCGTGTTTAGGTATGTATTTTTCAAAAACACTTTGAGATATCATATTCGAGCAGGATATAGAATTCATTAAACGCTCACTAGGTTCTTCATTCGTGATATTTAATGTACAAAATAGCTACCTTGTTGAGAAAACGGGGTGAAAATCTATTAAGACACACCCAAATTTTAAGCCAACCATGTCAAAAATCCTGAGTGTTTTCATAGATAAAGACTGATACCAGTTCTTTTCAGTGTGATGTCAAACAGTTTTCGCGATGGAAGATATAAGATGTTCATCCACGACTACTATTATAATCTATCCATAAATCACACGGGATTCATGAGGTATAATTCACCGCTGTCAGATGCTTCATAGATTCAGCTTTGATATAATATTCTAAAAATTGGGTATTTCTTCAGTATTTTGAAGTACTCCAACTAACAAATATGGGTATACTTTGTCAATCGAGGGTCAAATCTACTTTTATCATATCAATTAAAGCATTTTTCAATACTAAATATACAATGACCAGTTCTCCAACAATTTTTCATGAGTCAACATGACGTTTTTTACGCCTGTCATAGGAAGGTCTTGTCGCGGTCGCCAAAAATGTTGAAATCTTCAAGAGATAGAATAGAATAGAATAGAAAAATCTTTATTTCCCAAATCATTGACATACAATCTAAATCAAAGAAGAGGAAAACAAGTCAAAATTTGAACACAAAAAAAATCATGAATAACACCCGGTACATATTGTTGAAATTTTTGGTACTCTTTTTTTTTTTCCTTACCACAGTATTCCACTGGAATTCGTCCTGTTGTGTAGCAGTAGTTGCAAGCTCTTGAACATTACTCCCTATTTTGGATTCAGTATTAACGGGTTGTTGCAGTTTAAGCAATTGCGATTTTTCGTTGTTCCTTTTCAGATCATTGCTTGCAGAAAGTGCTGAAGCGGTATTGTTCGAAATCATCTGTGCATTTGGATCATCAGTTACAGAATACGCTGGTTTATCAGTTCCGTTGACGATTTTGATAGTCGGAATTCCCTTCATATGATTACCCTGATTATATTCTGGGTGTTTATCAATAGACGGCGCATATTGTTTGATAATGTTTTTCGCCTTATTGATATTCTGTTTTTCTTCCAAATCGCAAATTCTTTGAAGAAGTAATGAATTATTCTGCTTTAGTATCTCATTCTTTTCATTAGAAGATTCCAACAACTGAATGAGGAACTGAATTTTCGTTTCTAACAACCCTCGATCAACAAAATCCGATGCAATCACTGAGCTGGTTTCGGGTTTCTTGAAGACATTTTCGTACGATTGACAGCAATTTACATGAAAGACAACAATAAATTTCACATTTTCCATCTTCTTGGCGCAATTTTTATGCATAATTTTATCGCAGAAAGTACACAGCACTACACTGCACCTTTTTGAACAGCATGCATAATTTTATTTTCATCATTAACATCGCTATAAATTTGCTCTTGAGAGCCCGCATCTGACACGTCGTCACTCTCGTCCGCCATCATACTATTCAGTAGTAGTATATTCAGTAGTCGTGTATAAAGTATAGTATACTACTTGCATATAATGGCTCTTATTCGCTCGGTGGTTTGGGCTCCTAGCCTTAACTTCATTATAAGCTCGTTTCATAATATACTGTTTTGTTGAAATTTTCAGTGAGTCTTTCGTCAAAGTTGGGTTTAGTACCATTCTGATGTACTGAATACAAGAATTTTTCTGGAGCTTTCATTCCAAAGGTGTTTATGACCATCATAAAAGACATTATAATAACTTCAAATAGGGTCTGCAAATGGAAAGCCTAACTTTTTTTCTTTGACGTCTTTAGAGGTTGACTTATAGCATTAAATTTCCTTGAAAAAAATTTTCCTAAAGACCACATTTACATGATTCATATTCCCAAAAATTTTTATGAACCTTGATATAAATTCAACGCGAATATTTGTCCAAACCTCCCAACTCATTTGTCTGTATCTGATTTATTGGAAGAGAAGTGGAACTATGCTTTTTTTTGTAGATCGTTCAAGATAGTTTGAATGTTGTATACTTCACCTTCAATTCAGTGAAAAACAGGTCAATATCAAGTAGCTGTATGGCAGTCACAAAATAATATTCTGATTTAGATGGCAGATACTATAACTTTGAAATTCATGCAAAAGTTTCAATAAAAATGTTGCGAGTCCCATTTCCCCAACCACGTTATTATTGAGGTTTTATTAAACGAAGGTATATCCAGAAAATTATTTCGGTGAAAAATGCGTCCTATCCCGCTTCCTGATCAGTGCGCCCGACTAATATCACCCTTATCTAATAAATCGGCAATCAACTATTACCATAATTTCCTAAAATAAAGCCCTATCCGACCATACTGCCCGCTCTCTGAAATTAGTACACTAGAGCGAAAGAACAAAATCAATTTTTATTGTAATATGACGTGAGGTACCCCAATATATCACCGTCAGGTGTCGCTGCAGGCGGTTTTCTTAGACTAGTTCATTCACGTGTACCACATTTAAAATAATTGTGTTATTGATATTTAGCGGCACTAATGATCGGCTTGATTTACTGGCAGGAATTTGAAAAGTGTACCTCGAGTGATTTAATCGGGATCCGAGATCTCGCGAAAACGTAACAAATGGCGCACAATGTTAGCCTTGTCATTAGATGCCCCAAAAACTATGTTGCTCATTACGTTCGTGCCTGAAAAAACTTTGGCATTGTAACGTTTAATAGGCGTACGCCATGATTTCAGTAATTAGTTTCCATGTAATGGTATTTCGATTAAATGGGATGATGTATGGAAAGAGTAATTATGTTTGTCGAATCTCTGATGAATAATTGATTTGTAATAGTGTTGGAAGAAAAAAATACAGCATACATTGGTTATCTAACATATAAAAGTAGAGTATGTGGGGTGTGGAAATCACTAGGTGTAATACAAAATATGGCTAACATGATTTGAAGATTTATGTCAATTCATAAAACACCTAGCACCTTAGCAGGTATTATATCAATAAAGTATTTCTCCTGGAATAATAGCTATCATTGAGGATCCCAAGAATCTCGTAATTTTCCAATTTCAAAAAAATACCACTCGTAATCAACATTAGAATCTGTAACATGTCCATATTTCTCATTCTTAAGAATTCAGTCCACATTTGGTTCGAATTGAAATCGGATGATCTTTCCTTAACCGCATCCATGGCTTCTTATTGGTTATCACCAATACCTTGTGATTAAGATGAAGATTGACAATTGGGAAAGGAGAGAAACACTCTATAATCCGTTCACGAAAGTTTGAGCGCATAGTAGGCGTTTATTTATTCATCTGAAGTTGGCAGTATTCGTCGAAGGTTATATCGTTCCAAAAAATAACACAAGTCAGTATAGTTTATATCGTTAAAAGGAACCAAAACAACAACTTATTATCCTTTCAGCGACGTTTCGGAAATTTTGATTTCTTCTTCAGACACATCAGAATAACAACTATGAAAATGATAAAATATACGAATACATACTTTACAGGATGTACTTTGCGTTAGCACCCTATTTTCCCTGTTAATTATGTATTCGTATATTTTATCATGTTTAAAGTTGTTATTCTAATGTGCCTGAAGAAGGAAATAACATTTCCGAAGAGTCGCTGAAAGAATAATAAGTTTTTGTTTTGGCCGATATACTTAAACTACTGATTTGTGTCGGCAGTATTTGCTGTCCTAACGTGAAATAAAGTCAACGTTGCCGAATGTACCCGGCCTCGTCCGACGAGCTTGCTAGTTATCAGAGAACTTTATGCAATATTGATAACATTGCGTATAAGTCTGACAAGAAAATAAACAACATAACCTAAAATTTTAATATACACAGTGGAATATGCCAAATTGTCATGGCCAACCGACGGCTTAACCCTTCGTGAACGGACTATAACTTGATTAACCAGGCTCAACAGGCTCCATCGTTGTCAGAAAACGGTTGAGGTTGCTTACTGGGCTTCTCAAAGGTCACTGTTTCGTGAGATATCACCTGTACAAGATCGGAAAGGAAAACGATATCTGTAGGTTATGTGGATTCGCCACAGAAACTACAATGCCAATGCAATGTATTGGCAGAAGCCAAGACATACTATTCGCGGTGGTGCGTTTCTTGGGCAGAATATAGCTTCAGTAGGGTAACGCAAAAAACATGTTATTGGTTCCAGTGCAAATATGCATAGTCACTTTGTCAATAGACGATAATCTGAGTGACTACGTACGGTACCAAGCAAACCAAGCTCCAAGTAAAGAACTTTAAATCAAATGAGCAGAATGCTTAATTATTTTGGTTTTCAGGGAAAATCGAAGCAAACAAAGTAAAAGTAAGGGTCAAATTTTTGTGAATAATTCGATTCCTCAATCGGCATAAAATCTTCTGCACTAGGCGTGCGTTTGAATGTCAACTCTGTGTAGGAACAAACGCGCAAGAAAGCAGTACTCAAGTTATAGATACTGGAAGTCTGACCTTCGAATATACTGAATATTAATTCATTAAAATTAACCAATATAGAACTCATACTTCGGAAATCGGAACTAATTCCTTCAACGCACAAAGACAATGCATGATGGTAATATCAAACAGAGCATCCATACATGCCTATTTGGGGCACATCAGTATGAAGGAACTCTGCTTGAAAGGCATTCAAGGTTCCCTTATTTGACGAACTGTCGCTTATTTCTGAGTATAAACAGAAACAAAACGCCACCTCTTGGGATCCTCACGAACACCTTCCTCCGATGCATGAACCTTGAACGAAGTATCGAAATATTTATCCGTTTTTTCATACAAACTGGTGGTAGTCCAACTATGTGGACTAAACCTTCAGTCGATGAAGTGGAAATGCTCGGTAAATCATCATAAACCAGACGTAGTGATAAAAGTAAGAAATGAAAATTCACGCGTTTAAGAGTAACGCAGGTATGATATTAACAATGAAAGCAGAGAATAATATTAATTGATTAAAATCAACCAGTATTGAACTCAAACAGTTTGATATTATATTAGCTATCTATGGATGATCTGTTTGATATTACCACCATGCATGTTCTTTGTGCGTTGACGGGATAAGTTCCGAAGTATGCGTTCAATGTTGGTTGATTTTAATCAATTAATTTTATTCTCTGCGTTCATTGTTTATATTACCCTGCATTACTCTTAAACGCGTAAATTTACATTTCATACTGAAAATTGTGAAGGATAATGTTGGTTATAATCATCTACTAAACAGTAACGCTGGAAGAGTGCAGAAGTTCATAAACGTACCTTTTAGTTATTTGAAAAGGAAATGGAATTTAAGTTGTCAAATAGTATATAGATCAAATATTTAGTTGAAGACTTTTAGAAAGTATTAGATGGGGATAATCGTAGATTTCTCATTTAATGCCTTACACCGTTTTTTCCATTATAAGTTTATTTCCGTAGATATCTTTCAATATGGTCGTATAAGCGAAGAAAGAATGCTACATAAAATTTCCATTTGGATCGTTCGCCGAAACATTTACCCCATTCCATGTTCCAGTTATATCCTATTTTCCGTTTTATACCCCATTCTGATCGGAAAATGCACTCCTCGAATGAAGAAAATATTCTGAGTTTGTGTAACGCCACACTCGTAGCCATTTAGTACGGGACAACATGGAGAACTTTAACGCTGCATATGTTGAATCGGAATCATAAACAATTGTTGAAGCACTGACAAGTCTAGATATGCATAGTTCAATGAAGCGGCAAACGGATTTTTGAAGTAGTATTGCTGAATATTGGATAGCTATAGTGTCACCGAAATGTCTGCCAACATGAACGACGACGACTTTTAAACACTGATTTTCTGGTCAAACCAAATTCCGTACCTACGAACATGAATTCTTATACATCAAATGTAAATTCATTGCGAAACTCACAAAACATTTTTTATGGAAATATTCAAATAAAAGCAATAGCGACTCAGTGTATTACAGAAAAAATTTATATTATACCAACTTATAGAGGTTTTACACATTTTTTCATACGAACAGAGGTGCTCTGAAGAAAATGGTGGTGAAACAATATTTCTGATAACTTCTACATAAAATCCATCCCGTATCTATCGATGATGATTTTTCTTCACACGGCGATTTCCATGGGTACAAGTTCCTACCACCGAACTCAAGTTTTTGTGAGAGTGGATTACTTTAGGTAGGGGTTTAAGGGTAGCAATACGCCCTCGGTTAAGGAAGAGAAATAGTAGAATAGTTCAGAGTAGAGTTTAGAAATTTTAGTGAGAAAACGCGAAGGAAAGTCAAGAGCCGGACGAGATAGACCTTGAGAAGAGTTAGTCAAGAAATAGTTCAGAGGTGGAGTAGAGATATTCAAGTAAGTAACCTAAATCAATAGTAAGGATATAGTTTGAAAGAGAGAGGTTCAATAGCTGAAGAATACACAGTACCAGAATATGTTACAGTATATTTCGAGTTGGTATGTAAATAAACTGTACCGGGTATCCTAAATTCGTTGTCTAGTGAGGAAAGCTCAGAAACTCGATGAGCTAGAACAAAATGTAATAAAGAAAAATTGACAACTTTGATGAATTCTACTGAAAATAGTGCCTGTATAATGTTTCATATTTAAAACTGCAGTAATGAAGAAGTTTTCTCATTTGACACCATTTTCCAATTTTTCCTAAAAGCTGGAGAACGGTTTTACTCAGAACGTTGCACCAAATGAATACTCTCAAAAATTGAGCCTGAAAATGTGCCACTCATTTTGTTCGAGCTAATTGGGTTTCTGAGATCCTTTCACTAGAAAACGAATTCAGGACACCCAGTACATAGTCATACAGTGTTGTAAACAAACTTCCAATCATACTCTTTAGACGATATTGAAGAATAAAATCCTGCATATCAATACTCGAGTAAATTCCCTATCATTTATTGATAAATACATATTTGAGTTTTACCCTCTCATCAATTGGATTTATACACATTCAACGAATTCCATGCATTTCGGTTGACCATCGTATGCAACTTAGACACCTCGAAACCTTCCTGGATTTTCCCAACCGAATAGTGATCGAGTAACAAGCTCCATTTACATTCCGTCTGCCGGATTTAAACCAGCTGGTCTTTCCCTATCCCACTGGCGTATTCCGCTCTCGCAAACCTTTTAATAGTCACCATTCACATCCGGAAAAAGAGCCAGTTCAATTTATCCCAAGCAAAACATTCAATCCTGTGCGCGGTGCCCAACGTTTTAGAGTCCTAATCCTGAATAATAGATGGCGGGACGAGCGATCGAAACAAGACATAAACAAGGCTGAGGAACGAAGATTCACGCAGCCAGCTTCACCTAAAACTGCCATAATTGAAAGGTTGATCCTCTCAGGACCTCATTTCTGATTCAGTTGCTCAGTTGCAGTCCTGCTGTCCCAGGGCAGCATATCCTTTTCTTCGATGCCGCCGAGATACCTGCTGGTCAATTAGACGTCAAAGGTCCCGATTTAATGGTGTGATTTCTGTCGGTTGCGGTGAAATATTGAGATGCTGAGAACTGGGTAGCTCGGGACGTAATGTTCTGTTTTATGTATTGCTGCTTTATGGGTACTGGAATGTTCAGGACTTATGGAGAGTTATAGGAGGAAGCCAAAGGTGTTGAAGATACTTCGAGAAAGATCATAGGTGGGTTACGTTTTGCCGAATTCTGTCAAAATACTTTCGCAACAATTATTATGGGATGTTTTATGGAATATTACGCACATCTTCGAAAGTCGTTTCGTTCTCTATCAACTCTCACTTATTGAATTGTGGGTACTTACATGACAATTTTTGTGAGTGTCAGTTTCTCCGGGCAGTAATAGGAACCCTTCATCAAGTAACTTTGTCGAAACACCAGACTGCACAGCATTCGAATAATTTACGGACTTCATAAAGACGCATGATTCAAGCAAAAAGCATCATTTTTCAGATAGCATCAACCAGTACCCTGAGGCAACTTGAGTGCAGAGAAACCTTCAATCCTACACCTGAATATAAAGCTACCCATCCGAAAATGGACAGAACTCCAACAAAATTGGCTTCTACCAAAATGGCGCAACGTCCTTTTTTGATCAAGTCACGGTTAGGCTTACAATGTGAAAAAGAGTTTGAAGAGATGAAGATAGATAAGAGTGACTCAATCTCGCTTTCTAAGTTGATCTCTAATGTCTGGGAAGTGTAATATTCGGTCACTGTACTCTTATCATTATTATTATCGTCATTTTTCGACTTTAAACAGATAGTCAGGACTATTGAATTCCCATTCTTTCAAATACATCTATTTAATGAAAATGAAATTTCTCTTTTTTTCTCTCTATTTTTCATTGGATCCCTACATCATGGTGACTTCAGATTCTACAAAACAAAAGACTACCCTGAATTTACTTGTACTATAAATTAAAGCATACCATTGAATTTCAGCATAATTTGGAGGAATATCTTTATTTTTTCATGCACAGAACTCGGTGAATCAGTAACAAAAAATATTCTACAGATATAAAAAACATAGAAATATAACGATCAGATAAAGATCTTTCCGGTTCAATTATTCCTATTTCCTGATATATTCCGAAACCTCCAAATCACGAATGTATGATATTCCGGAATTTTCCATATAAAAAAACAGAAATCAATGGTTATTTCATACTCGAGCTCCATTTTATTGAAAATAGAATTTTTTATAACTTTCTAACTCCTGCTTTTTTATTTGATCTCCATGTTCATTGTGACTTCTTCAAGGCAAGATATTACACTTTCTCTTATATTGTATTCATAATAATTATATCTGAAAACTGCATCAACATTCCAATTGAAAAGTTGGTCTTATTAAATTTGTATCACCTAGTAGGTGAGTAATCTATTGCACTGAGTTCACTCCTACTTTGAATTCTAAGCTATATTTTCTCGTTCATAAAACTCAGGCATTCCGTAAAAAAATAATTCTACAGACGAGCAGATGGAGAGAATTTCAGGTCAATTCTTCCCCTGATATATTCCGAACCCTCGTGAAGCACTAACTCACGAATGAATGATATTCCGGAATTTTCTATATGAAAAACAAAAATCAATGGTTATTTAATACTCGAACTCATAGAAGCATAAATGTACGGGAAAATTTTTTTCGTCTCAATTTGGGTAATATTTTTGAAAGTGACCTACAGGATTATAATCTCAATTCACAGTTAATTTGAATATAACTAAGAATATTCTAACACATAGTCATCTTCATGAAAGCCATATAGGTACGTAAATAACTCTAGCAAATTTCCGAAAACTGAATTTATTTTTGTGACGAAACAGATAAGATTAAATATTTTCGATTTTCATCAGACCACACTTCCTCCTATAATGTATTCATTATAATTAGTGCTGAATACAGCATAAACATTTCAATTGTGAAGTTTGTATCACCCGTGTATAAGTAGTCTATACCACTGAATTCGAATGCACTTTGAGTGAATAGCTATATTTTTTTTGTGCGTATAGAGCTCAGTGAACCCATAGCAAAAATTATTCTACTGATATAAAAAAACATTGAAATATTACGACGAGAGCTTTCCGGGTCAATTATTCCTACTTCCTGATATATTCCGAACCCTCCAAATCACGAATGAATGATATTCCGGAATTTTCTATATGAAAAACAAAAATCAATGGTTATTTCATACTCGAGCTCACAGAAGCATAAATGTACGGGGAAGTCTTTTTCGTCTCAATTTCGGTAATAGTTGTGAATTCGTGAGAGTCGACAATAACTGGTGCCCGTCGAGTGGAAACAACTTGTTTGAAGCTTTTTTCACAGGTTCCTGCTTTTATACAGCAATAACTCAACTATGTAGCGCCGGAGTCCACTGAATTCAGTATATTAGATTTCAATTTATTTTCTATATCTCCACGTTTCAGTCGGACGATATTGTTTCTTTTCATTTTTATTTGTACGTCCGTCCTCTCAGGAATAACCTCGTTCATTTGAACGAACGAGTTCCGGTTCACCTGACGCTAAGTGGAATTTCATGGAATTTATGAAACAGAATGATTTAGAGTGCGCTCCGTTCGTTTTGTTGGAATCAGTAGGTATTCTTCAGAATTATTGAGTGTGACCAGTATTTTCAAAGGTTTTTTTTGAGTTAATAATCGTGAAAAAATGTCAATGTCGATGTCTATTGCCCATATACGATGCAACAGAATTTTTGTTGATTTCTCTATGAATTATCAGTGTCACTTTATTCAGAAAGACAACGTGAATTCAAAAACTTCTGAAATTTTCAGTAAATTTGCGTTATTTTTTTAAACCTTAGTCAAGTTTTAAAATTTTGTTAGGACATAATTTTTCAACGAGTTTTTCATCTTTTTTGTGTGTTATATACAATTTATAAATTCATTTGAAAGCATTATTTTTACTTCGAAATAATTACAACGAGTACCTATAGTCCGTTCACGAAAGGTTGAGCGCATAGTAGGCGTTTTTTTATTTATCTGAAGTTGGCAGTATTTACTGTCATAAAGTAAAATAAAGTCAACGTTGCCGAATGTACTCGGTCTCGTCCGACGAGCTTGCGAGTTATCAGAGAACTCTATGCAATATTGACAACATTGCTTATCAATCTGACAAGAAAATAAAGAACATAACCTAAAATTTTAAAATACACAGTGGAATATGCCAAATTTCCATGGCCAACCGACGGCTCAACCTTTCGTGAACGGAGTATACTAACGGATCTTTTTTTTTCTTTCAATGGGTCAGCCTGTTTAGACTGTTTTGCCCCATCTCTAAGTGAAGGTTTTTTCAATAAGAGGTGTTATTTTGATATTCAAAGAAAAATGCGATTTTTCAATTTAAATGATCGGATGTTCATTTCATTATAAAGAAGAAGCTATGCCGTTAATAGTGGAAAATAACATCAGGCAAATGACCACCACGACCACGATTACAGGACCATAGCCTTTTAATGATTTCCATAACCAAATCGTGGCTGCCCTATGTCCTCCATACCCTCACGAATTCCATCTTTTAGGACATGAATCGACGCTGGGCTATTGGCGTAGACCTTCTCGTTCACGTGGCACCAATTTCTTCATTGTGAACCGACAAGGTGCTTCACGACGACCCAAAAATGTTCGAGTTTTACGAACCATCTCTGCCAAATTTTCACCATTTGTATAGTGAATTTTAAAAATTTCAATGCGTTATACTACTATACTAGACCACCGTGGTCGGCTAACGGATATCTTTTTTTTGCACCTTCTAGAGGAAAGACTCGACAAGCTTTATCGTTGTCCCAAAACGAGTTAAGGCTGAATCGATTAATATTTCTAAAAAACTTTATAAGTTTTCACTCCCAGTCTCTGAAACACAAATATTTGAAAACTTTTTGATGTCAATTAGACTGCAAATGGAAAAACACACAATTCTGAAGATTTTACAAGTTTATCTGGAGAAGGTGTCTGATATAGATACCAAAACGTCACATTATCTTTTTCATTTATTTCCTTTTTTTAGTTTTACTGGTAGGTAACAAATTTTTTCAAAACCAATTTGCTCCTGACGAATAAGTGCAAAGATTTTCGCAGGACCGTTTCATCTTAATTAAACATTCTCTAATTATTTCTGTTTCAGAGACTGGGAGTGAAATGCATCATCCTCCCAGAATATATTTCAATAGATAACGATTAATATTATTCTCTGCTTCATTATACATCAGGGCCGTAGCTAGAATAAAATTTCGGGGGGAGGGGGTGTCCGGTGTCCGGACCCCATCGGACCCCCCCCTGGCTACGGCCTTGTTATACATCAATGCATGGCGATGCTACGTGTTAAACCTCTATTCATATTAATTTTGTATCATTTAAGCCGTTATAATCGCTCTCAAATAATATAGATATCCTGTGAAAAAGCACCAAATCTTCAAGCTTGTCCCTTACATCATCATCCCAACTCAATCTGACGAGCCTTTTCCATCATTTTTGAAGGGACAGCCTGAAGTTCCGTGGAAGTATGAAGAACACCGAATAATTATGTCTGCAAACGTTGCGCCAGCATTCATAAGATATTAAAGGCTAAAGCGAGATTTCGAATTAATCCTCCATTGTCCGAAACCTTTTTCTCTGGGAGTGGGATTGCGAAAACGGGCATATTACGGTTGTTTTATTCCGCTTGACAGGGAGCTTGGCGATTTTTTGCCGTTTCCTCTTTTGGTTTCGTCGCTCCCGAAAGCTGTGTGATTGTTATATTATTTAGCGGAATGAGACTGGTATTCGTTACAGCAAGGAAGAGATTCTTTCTAGGATGTCAGTCCTGCGTTGTCACTCCATGAATTGTCGATTTCTCTGATCTTTGGTAGGGATTCGGTTTTCGAATGTCTGACTAAAAAATTAAGAAAAGCGCTGAGCAGTAGCTTTTAAGCGTTCGTTCATTGGTGGAGCAATAGAACTATCACCCAAAATTTTATTTGGGACTTGAGATTGCTACCAAACATATGACTGCAGAATTTCATAACAATCCCAATTAAATTCGAAAAATGAAATATGTGGGAAAAATTCAAAAAAATGACTCAGTATATCAGACTTGAATCACCAAATAAACTTCACTCGAATCGGATATCCAATCTTCATTCACAAAATGAATTTCACTCGGATCGGATATTTTTTATGAATTTTGTTTTTCAATAGTCCAATTGAATTATCGAAGGTTCTGTGTACACTTGGCCATGAAATTGTGCATGGAGTTTTTTATGAGCATTTCGCATGTGGTTGCTACATCTCATTCCGATTGGTTTTGTTTTGTCTGAGATATTGGGGAAAATAAATTTTGAATGGCCATATTTCATGGAATACCCTGTATGATTTCGCTAATTGAAGGACTCAACCGAGGCATTTGATAACCGAACTCACCATAAAAATCTCAAGTCTTCTGGACAATCCCTTCGAAGGTTATGGTGCTAATAGCCGAAAGGACGGCTGACCCCAAGAAAAAAATTGAGTTTGACCACGGATTCTTCATCAGGGAGTCAAACCTTATCGTTCGAAATCGTTTTCGGCTCAAAATTAGAAAAAAACAGACATTTTGGCAAAACGATATAGCACTTTTTCAAGTAAAAGAAGCGCTCAAAAAAGAATATAATACGAGAGAGAAATCCAAAAATATTTCACGTCCTATTGAACACCAATTTGTGCAGCGGCAATATTTATTCTTTTTCGTGAAGAAGATTTTGTAGGTTTGAGCTAGGTCGGATATAGTTGATTCGATTAGATTACGCTGCGGTAGTTTCTGTCCCACGACCACGGATGTATGTAGTTGGTTAGTTACTAATACGCTTCTTTTGGGAGAGTTATTATATTCTTCACAAAGTAAATGACTTCTTCTTCTCCCAGAAGAGTAAGAGTGGTTTGCACCACCATTGGCACCATTTGCATTGGAATGATATGCTGATGCAATCATTTGAGGTTTTTTTTTCCGTTTTTTCCTCTGGTTTCAGTTCCCTGAAAGCTGATTGATTGTTTTATTGTTTAGCAGAATGAGACTGTTACAGCAAGAAAGAGATTCTTCGGGCAGAGCCTCAAATGTCATATGTAGGTACTGTTTTGTCACCCCATGAATTGTCGATCTCTTTGATCTTTTGGTATTCTGCGAGTAAAATTTTGATTTCGAATGTCGTACTCAGCAAAGAATTGATATAATGCGGAAGAGGAATTAACTCTTACAGAAATTCTGCATATTTCTTCTGTTGCACGACGAAGATTTCGCATGTAGGTCTGAGCTAGGTCGGATATACTTGATTTGAATAGATTATACTGCTAGATGATTAAAATCAAAAGCCGAAAAGAATTTTAGCAGGTTTTCATCATCGAAATATTTCAAAATCATAAGCGTCAACAGAATTTTTCTCACAACGAAAACAAACAGAGATATCATCATCTCAGTTTGCAGTTGCCCTAGGTATGATCCCTAGGAAATAATCTTGATTTTCGACAGTTAAGGCAAGTGTACTGAAATTTCTTCAGAATTTATTATAGATTTGCTCCAATAACTGATAACCTACACAGAAATTTTATAGTGACTAGCTGATTTTATTCTGGAAAGGACAGTGTTACTTCTGATCTCGGATTCATTATCAGTCGTTTGTACCTAGTCGTTCAAGAGGATATTTGAAGATATTTACTAAACAAGAAGCCGTCAAAAACTGAAACTTCATTAACTGAAAATGTTTCTGATACCTAATCCGATCAATTCATCGATCATCAATTTTCCAAATCTTCCATTCTCATCTTTCAAACCAATTTCCACGGACAGGGTATGTACCGATTCATCAATTGAAACCGCATCAACCGCTAATGTTGTTAGAAGCCACACGTGGCTTGCTTTATCGCAAATGAGCAGCACCGCTGGCTCCAGTCTCTAATATTGTCTGCGTTCAGGCCTGTTAATTCGTTTGCTCTGGGGATAATATCAGACTCGGATATCCACAGGCATAGCTGGTCCTTGAGGGGCCCCAAATCAGAATTTGTTACGGGGATAACTCCATCAGCCCTTCAGAATGAAGGATTTTTATAATTCAATGTTGTTTGAGGTATGATTGGGAGAGTTGGAAGTTGGTACACAGTAACAACACTGTATTTAATATGTACCATTTATTATCAGTACTCGAAATGAATGGTTACCTACACATTTACAGTGTATTTACCAGCTGCTGAACTTCGAAGATACACTTTTGCTTCAGATAACTGCTTAAGTTTGACTTCCGACTCTACCTCTAGATTTTTTACTCTTTCGACTATACTCCGTCTTTTATTGCTCAACTCTAAACTCTCTTGTCTACTAACTTAAAGCTACTCTTCAATGGATTTTCATAGTGTTGATTCAGATAAGGTACACTCAAATCTAGTGCAAAGTTTAACTCTATCTCTGAACTTCGAACGATGTCTATCACTCGACTTAAAGCTACTCTTCAATGGATTTTCATAGTGTTGATTCAAATAAGATACACTCAAATCTATTGCAAAGTTTAACTCTATCTCTGAACTTCGAACGATTTCTATCTCTCGACTTTATTCTCTCGTATTATTACGGATATCTTTCGAAGCTTCTCTGAGCTCGGCCGTTTTCTCACTGACTCCTCTTTTGCTTAAGATAACTGCTCTAAGTGTAACCTACTCTTTTGATTTTACTCTCGCGACTCTGTAATGTCTTGCACGCCTATGCTTTTCGAAGCGCCACTGGTGATTTTGAAATATACGTTGACAGACTGTCAACCCTTGATCCTCCATTTCCTCTATGATCTTCGAAGTTTTAGTAGAGCACTAGAAAGATAGGTATGCCAGACAGGCTGACTGGGTCCAACCATAGACTCGAAAATTACAGATGGTAATGTCAATTTCTCAGTTATTGTGCTCTATTGTTAGTTGCGTGCTTTTTTTGAAGAAAAGTTAATAGAAAGTATTGATTTTTTATTCAAAACAATAAAGTTGGAGACTAGACAGGTAAGCATAAGCATTTATTCGATTACAGATTTCATTTCATTCGAATTTTTCTGTAATTTTCGAGTCTGTGGTTGGACCCAGCATGGCTGTCTGGTATACTCCCCTTTTCAGAGCCTTAGTTTTAGTTTGCGAGATTAAGTGTCAGTTGCAGGAACGTCCATTAAAATTTAAAGGTCCATTAAACTCTTAATTCTCCATTATTACAAGGAACTAATGGAGGATTAAGGGTTTAATGGACCTTTAGATTTTAATGGGCGTTCCTGCAACGGAGCAAAAAAACATTTATTCTCGCTCTTTTTCTTGGACCACATTCTTTGGCAAAGGCCACATTCTTTGGCTTTGACCACATTCTTTGACTAGGACAACATTCTTTGGCTTGGAATACATTCCTCGGTTTGAAACATACTCCTTGACTTTGGACTGAAATGCAATCGTTGGCTGTTACATTTGACTGTACCTATATTTGCTTGAAAGTCAACTTATGGCAAAAAGCTGGAAGCATACCTGAAGTCTATCGAAGCCGTCTTGAGAGCATATCCCATTATCGAGAACATCTGGCACTACGAAAGAAAAGATAGTGCATTGGAAGCGGAGCCACTGTTGGAACTTTTCTTTTACGTACTCAGTCCTCTAAAGCTTCTTCTACAATTCGAATTCCATTCTTGAAACTAAGACAGATAAACATTGAAAATCAATTAATCCATAAAGGAATTGAATTCCTTTTTATATTCATTTTTAATCTTGAAATTTCTAACTAATCCATATTGAAGACCGTCAACTTCGGAAGTCCACATCATTTTGACGTCTGAAACGGCGATAGCTACGCCCCTGCTGATATTGCAGGGCTCTGCCTTTCTCAGTTTCCTGTCGAGTCCGTAGTTTTTCGTTATGATTGAGGATTCGTCTACGACCGTTAAGACGATCGCCTGTGGGAGAGGTTTGCCGGTTGGGTTTTTTCCGTACATTTTTGTAGGGTGAGGGTGCGAAAAAGTCGGTTGAGTTGCTTGATTCCTTTCGAGGGCGCTGTTTTTGTGGGTATTCCGAGAATTCTTAGGTCAGCGATGGTATTTACTGCTTTACTAGAGCTTATAAGAAATGACGGTCTGTAGATTTCGTCAGTATCATTTTCTCTACTCAACTAATCAAACTGTGAATTATGTTTTATATAGCGTGACACAGGGAAAGCAGACCGTTACGAGTTTATTATGATTATTTCGAAATTGAATCAGATATTTAAGACGAAACACTCCTGTTTAAATATATGGGAGTAGATTGTCATCAAGCATTATGAGTCTCTAGACAGTTCCCCGAACATCAGGGGTTCTTTAAGAGAATCCTCTGGTGAGCCAGGTCTGTTCTAATGAACCCTCCTAGCTTCGGAGCAGATTTTTTCGAATATCGAAAGAATTTCAAGAAGGAGTTCAAATGTAACTATAATTTATGACAGGGAGGTGATATTTATAAAACTTCCTATTTGCAAGTGGTTTTTCTGTTTCTAAACATTCGGATCCTATTTTAAGATCACAAAATCGAATGCGATGATGAAAGAGAACTCGATGCAATGAACAAAAGTCTTCGATATAATTTCTTTCAATTTATTCCTTGAACCGATCCAATCATAGAAGCACCATACTTTTACAAGGGTACGAACTCAGAGTGAGAAGTCTTACTCTGAGGGTACAAAGCTTTTTCCGCAGGTTCTTTCTCTGTGCTTCATGTAAAATTACAATTTTTTCTGTTTGCTCTGAAATATAAATGCGCAACTCTTGAAATAACCTTTGGGAAATATTATTGAATTTCGAATACATTAAGAATTGTTGATCCCATTCAGCTAATTCTCATTTGCATGATGAAATATAAGAATGCTTCATACATACTAGCTATCAAGGCTTCATGAAATATAAACCTTAAAAATGAAGATTGGCCAACTCATTTTTTTTCAGATAGATTCAAAATCGAGAACAAAAGTCTACTAGAGTCAAATTTTAACCCTCTATTGATATAGTTTGACAATATTTTGTCGAATTGATACCGAACACATTCACGTTACTGTAAAACGAGCCATATAACTCGCTTGCTGTAAAGACTCGCGTTGAAAACAAATGCTCACCAAAGTTTGCCCTCAAGTGTACTAAACTGTTCGCTTCAGGAGGAAGCGTATACGCATTATCCAGAACAATGGGTGAAATAGTTGCACTGAACTGTTGAGACCTCAGAGGAAGAAGTACGTGTTTACTTCTTCCTCTGAGGTTGAGACTCATCATGTTCCTTCGAAGATGTCTGAAAGAATCTTAATTCCGAAAAATAATATTAACATCTCGTTCATGACTATCATATCATGCGAATCAAATATTCTTGTCACATTTGCAGACCAGCGCGAACCCGTCGAATGCGAAATGACTTCACGTCCGCCATCAAACGATTCTGTTGAAAGCCTTCCAGTCTCCAGTATTATTATCAACTTAGATCCAAGCTACGTGACTCAGTTCTTCGTGTAAAAAAAAATAAAATCCGCGTGCAGTAAACGAACTACCCGGGTAGTTATTCCGAGGATAAACAGCTCCAGAAATAACAAGTCTACGTACTTTCATAACGTACAAAAACGGCCGTAAACACTTTACCTATCACACTTTCAATTACTACCATACCTATATCAAATGTAGACTTTGAAAATGAATATACCCTACTCATATACTGTCAAAGTATTCGATTATATTTAGTTGTATTGATAGCAAACACGTACACGTCACTGCAAAACGAGCCTTTCGCTGTAATCACTCTCGTTGAAAATGAATGCTTGCCGAATTCTGCTTTTCTATTAAACCAAACCGTTTGCTTTCAGATGAAAACGTATATATGCAAGTACTCATCGAGAGATCACTTGTCCAGACTCCAGAGTACTGTGGGAAGTAGTTGCACAAAACTGTTGAGATCAATCATATTGCTCCAGAGATGTATGGAAGAATCACAATCGAAGAAAAGTGATACTTCCATCTGGTTGAACATTATGATACCCTGCGAATCGAATATTCTCGTCGCATTTGCAGACCAGCGTGAACCCGTCGAATGCGAAATGACTTCATGTTCGCCATCAAACAATTCTGTTGAAAGCCTTCCAGTCTCCAGTATTATTATCAACTTAGTTTCCAAGCTACGTGACTCAGTCCTTCGTGAAAAAATAAAATCCGCGTGCAGCAAACGAACTACCGGTTTTGTACCGATGATTTACCGCTCCAGAAATGATAAGTAAGAGGCCGCCAAACTAACACTTATGCTAACCAGGTATGAGTGATGGATCCTGAATTTTTACTGATCTTTCTCCAAATTAGGTTCGGACTGAATCCAATGAGACAGGTGTCCTTTTCGACTTTGGTTAAAAAATGAGATTTCAACTTTATTTGGTCGAATTGATACCAAACACGTACACGTTTCTACAAAACGAGCGATACAACGTGCTTGCTGTAATCACTCGTGTTGAAAACAAATGCTTGCCGATGTTTTGCCTTCTTGGATACCAGACCGTACGCTTCAGGACGAAAGCGTATACACATTGAACGATCACTCATCCAAAATTTTGGTTCAAATAATTTTCCAAAACTCTTGACACTAATCATATTACTTCGGAGGTGTCTGGAAGAATCTCAGTTTGAAAAAAATAATACTTACATATCGTGTACCATCATCATACGGTGCGAATCGAAAATTTGCAGACCAGCGTGAACCCGTCGAATGCGAAATGACTTCACGTCCGCCATCAAACGATTCTGTTGAAAGCCTTCCAGTCTCCAGTATTATTATCAACTTAGATCCGAGCTACGTGACTCAGTTCTTCGAAAAAAAAAAATAAATCCGCGTGCAGCAAACGAACTACCCGGGTGTTATTCCGATGATTTACCGCTCCAAAAATTACAAGTCCCCGTACATCCAGAACGTACAGAAACGGCCGATCCGGCCGTTTTGCGTGCTAGTAAAATTAATTTGCCATCGGTGATTTCCCATACGTGGAGGAGTAAACACTTGATGAACCAAATGATACTTTCAGTGACTACCATAGCTATATCAAATGTAGACCTTGAAATGAAGAAAACCCATCCATATGCTGCTAAAGTTACTTAGCAAAATTCAAGTCGAGTGCCAAAGTAAAGCCAGCCAAACTAACACTTACTCCAAGCAGGTGCATGTGGTGAGACCTGAATTTCTACTGATATTTCTCCAATGAGAGTCATACTGAAGCCCATGAGACAGGTGTTTTTTTCAACTTTGGTTCAAAATGTGATTTAAACTATATTTTGTCGAATTGATACCAAACGCGTACACGTTTCTACAAAACGAGCGATACAACGTACTTGCTGTAATCACTCATGTTGAAAACAAATTCACGCGATGTTTGCCTTCGTGGATACCAAACCGTACGCTTCAGGACGAAAGCGTGTACACATTGAAAGATCACTTATTCAGAATTTTGGGTTGAATAGTCTCCCAAAACTCTTGACACTAATCATATTACTTCGGAGGTGTCTGGAGGAATGTCGATTAAAAAAAAATAATACTAACATCTGGTGTACTATGATCATACCGTGCGAATCGAAAATTCTCCTCGCATTTGCAGACCAGCGTGAACCCGTCGAATGCAAAACGACTTCACGCCCGCCTTCAAACGATTCTGCTGAAAGCCTTTCAGTCTCCAGTATTATTATCAACTTAGTTTCCAAGCTACGTGACTCAGTCCTTCGTAGAAAAAAAATGAAATCCGCGTGCAGCAAACGAACTACCCGGGTAGTTATTCCGATGATTTACCGCTCCAGAAATTACAAGTCCCCGTACTTCCAGAACGTACAAAAATGGCCGTTCCGGCCCGTTTTATGTGCTAGTAAAATTAATTTGCCACCGGTGAATTTTCCATACGTGGAGGAGTAAACACTTTACCAGATGATACTTTCAATGACTACCATAGGTATATCAAATGTAGACTTTGAAATTGAAGATAACCCAACTCATATGCTGCCAAAGTTACTTAGCAGTCAAAGACAGCCAAACTAACACGCTAACCAGATACAAGTGGTGGAGCCTGAATTCTCACTGATCTTTTCCGAAATGAGGGTCACACTGTAGTCCATGAGACAGGTGTCCTTTTCAACTTTCGTCAAAAAATGAGATTTCCACTATATCTTGTCGATTTCATACCAAACACGTATAGGTTCCTATAAAAGAGCGATACAACGTGCTTGCTTGCAATTCACTCGTGTTGAAAACAAATGCTTGCCGATGTTGCCTTCTTGGATACCAGACCGTACCTACGCTTCAGGACGAAAGCGTATACACATTGAAAGATCACTCATCCAAAATTTTGGTTCAATAATTTCCCAAAACTCTTGACACTAATCATATTACTTCGGAGGTGCCTGGAAGAATCTCAGTTTGAAAAAAAAATACTAACATATCGTGTACCATCATCATACGGTGCGAATCGAAAATTCTCTTCGGATTTGCAGACCAGCGTGAACCCGTCGAATGCGAAATGACTTCACGTTCGCCGTCAAACGATTCTGCTGAAAGCCTTCCAGTCCCCGTATTATTATCAACTTAGTTTCCAAGCTACGTGACTCAGTCCTTAGTGAAAAAAAAATAAAATCCGCGTGCAGCAAACGAACTACCCGGGTAGTTATTCCGATGATTTACCGCTACAGAAATTACAAGTCCCTGTACTTCCAGAACGTACAAACAGCTGTTCTAGCCTGTTTTACGTGCTAGTAAAATTAATTTGCTATCGGTGAATTTTCCATACGTGAAGGAGGTAACACTTTACCAGATGATACTTTCAATTATTACTACCAGAGGTATATCAAATGTAGACTTTGAAATTGAAGATAACCCAACTCATATGCTGCCAAAGTTACTTAGCAAGATTCAAAGTCGAGTACCAAAGTCAAAGACAGCCAAACTAACACTGGGGTTCACACTGAAGTCCATATGACACGTGTCCCTTTCGACCTTGGTTAGAAAATGAGATTTCAACTATATCTTGTCGATTTCAGACCAAACACGTAGATGTTCCTAAAAAAAGAGCGATACAACGTGCTTGCTGCAATCACTCGTGTTGAAAACAAATGCTTGCCGATGTTTGCCCTCTTGGATACCAGACCGTACGGTTCAGGACGAAAGCGTATACGCATTGAAAGATCACTCATCCAAAATTTTGGTTCAAATAATTTCCCAACACTCTTGACACTAATCATATTACTTTGGAGGTGTCTGGAGGAATCTCAGTTTGACAAAAATAATACTAACATATCGTGTACCATCATCATACGGTGCGAATCAAAAATTCTCTTAGGATTTGCAGACCAGCGTGAACCCGTCGAATGCGAAATGACTTCACGTTCGCCATCAAACGATTCTGCTGAAAGCCTTCCAGTCTCCAGTATTATTATCAACTTAGTTTCCAAGCTACGTGACTCAGTTTTTCGTGAAAAAAAATGGAATCCGCGTGCAGCAAACGAACTACTCGGGTAGTTATTCCGATGATTTACCGCTCCAAAAATTACAAGTCCCCGTACATCCAGAACGTACAGAAACGGCCGATCCGGCCGTTTTGTGTGCTAGTAAAATTAATTTGCCATCGGTGAATTTCCCATACGTGGAGGAGTAACACTTGATGAACAAATGATACTTTCAGTGACTACCATAGCTATATCAAATGTAGACCTTGAAATGAAGAAAACCCATCTCATTTGCTGCCAAAGTTACTTAGCAAAATTCAAAGTCGAGTGCCAAAGTTAAAGCCAGCCAAACTAACACTTACTCCAAGCAGGTGCATGTGGTGAGACCTGAATTTCTACTGATATTTCTCCAAATGAGAGTCATACTGAAGCCCATGAGACAGGTGTTTTTTTCAACTTTGGTTCAAAAATGTGATTTAAACTATATTTTGTCGAATTGATACCAAAGCGTACAACGCTTCTACAAAACGAGCGATACAACGTACTTGCTGTAATCACTCATGTTGAAAACAATTCACGCGATGTTTGCCTTCGTGGATACCAAACCGTACGCTTCAGGACGAAGACGTGTACACACTGAAGGTCACTTTTTCAGAATTTTGGTTGAATGATCTCCCAAAACTCTGGACACTAATCATTTACTTCGGAGGTGTCTGGAGGAATGTCGATTAAAAAAAAAAATACTAACATCTGGTGTACCTACATTATCATACCGTGTGAATCGAATTCTCCTCGCATTGGCAGACCAACGTGAAGCTGTCGAAAGCGAAATGACTTCCCTTTCGTCATCAAACGATTCTGCTTAAAGCCTTCCAGTCTCCAGTATTATTATTAACTCAGATCCAAGCTGCGCGACTCAGTTTTTCGTGAAAAAAAAATGGAATCTGCGTGCAGCAAACGAACTACCCGGGTAGTTATTCCGATGATTTACCGCTACAGAAATTACAAGTCCCTGTACTTCCAGAACGTACAAACAGCTGTTCTAGCCTGTTTCACGTGCTAGTAAAATTAATTTGCCATCGGTGAATTTTCCACACGTGAAGGAGGTAACACTTTACCAGATGATACTTTCAATTATTACTACCAGAGGTATATCAAATGTAGACTTTGAAATTGAAGATAACCCAACTCATATGCTGCCAAAGTTACTTAGCAGTCAAAGACAGCCAAACTAACACTTACGCTAACCAGATACAAGTGGTGGAGCCTGAATTCTCACTGATCTTTTCCCAAATGAGGGTCACACTGAAGTCCATGAGACAGGTGTCCTTTTCAACTTTCGTCAAAAAATGGGATTTTCCGCTATATCTTGTCGATTTCAGACCAAACACGTATAGGTTCCTATAAAAAGAGCGATACAACGAGCTTGCTGCAATCACTCGTCTTGAAAACGAATGCTTGCCGGTGTTTGCCTTCTTGGATACCAGACCGTACGCTTCAGGATGAAAGCGATTGAAAGATCATTCATCCAAAATTTTGGTTCAAATAATCTCCCAAAACATGACACTAATCATATTACTTCGGAGGTGTCTGGAGGAATCTAGTTTGAAAAAAATAATACTAACATATCCTGTCCTATCATCATACGGTGCGAATCGAAAAATTCTCTTCGGATTTGCAGACCGCGTGAACCCGTCGAATGCGAAATGACTTCACGTTCGCCATCAAACGATTCTGCTGAAAGCCTTCCAGTCTCCAGTATATTATCAACTTAGTTTCCAAGCTACGTGACTCAGTCTTCGTGAAAAAAATAAAATCCGCGTGCAGCAAACGAACTACCCGGTAGGTAGTTATTCTGATGATTTACCGCTCCAGAAATTACAAGTCCCAGTACTTCCAGAACGTACAAAAACGGCCGTTCCGGCCCGTTTTATGTGCTAGTAAATTAATTTGCCGTCGGCGAATTTCCCATACGTTGTTGTTTGCGGCGTAACTTTGAAATTTAAATGAACAAGTCATAAAATGTTGTCAATTTCGGAAAAGGGAATTATGGTGAGCGGCGCGGCGCTGCGAAGGTAGTATAGTTCCGTTTTTTCCTCGTCGTGAGTGTGAATTTTCGTTGGGTCTGGTGGTAATTTTCGCGGCTAGGAAACGACTTCTCATGAATACGGATGATGTGAATGGATGAGACTTTCATTACTGGGATACGGCAGTTTTTGGTTCGGTATAGTTTCTGTATGAACTAACTGATTAAATCGCCTCTTCATAAGGGGGGTCATCACATACTACTAGAGGATTTGCAACTTTGGTCGTCAAGATAAATGATTAATTTTTCATCTCGTCGTTTCGATTATGTTTTCACCAACTCGAGGTGAAAAGATGAAGAAATGGTTTATGCAATCAACTGAATATCAAGGATTAGATACCGAAATGATATTTGCGCCTAACACTGCCATTCAAAATTATCTCAAAACTGGAACTAAATAACTCGCTGGCATCTTACATCTTTCTGTATTTTCTGAACTAACTTCTGTCATGATCCCTACTCCAACGTGAAATCTTTTTTAAATGACATTTGCAACTCGGATGTCTTTAGAAAGTGAAAAGGTTACCACTTAGAACTATGGCATGATATGTGTCAAGTTCTAAATTGCCTACATGTTTGACTTCAATTACAAATCTACATCGAAGATACAATTTTTCTAGAATGTCTCTTCGAATCTTCCAATCCGGTAACCTAGCGGAATGTAGTTTAAGTCTGAGTAGCGCCATCCAAAGTCGCACATGGACCACCTCAATATTAGCACACGTTCGTCGAACAAATGTTTCAACCTGAGCTTCATAAGAAAAACAAATTTCCATAATTTTTTTCATTTTATTATTATTGCTTTCATTCACGAAATATACAGTTATTTATCTTTATTGTCACGGCTCTGTTAAAAAACAACAAAAGTCAGAATATCATCAGTTCTAAAGTAGATTAGACAGAGGCTGCTAGTGGACATTTAGGGTAGCCAAGACCACTGAAATAGTAGCTAACACAATGTTAACATATGTTTGTGCCGGTTCAAGTATCTTCGGGTAGAAAATCTCTGGCTGTTTTACACGTAATCAAAAAGATCTGTTGTACCACATAATTCAAATGGATTCAACTCCGATACTTCAAGAATCAAATTGCTGGTCAAATGTGTGAAGACCCATGTACGCGTATATTCCGGTGAGCCGAGCACTAAAAATTTGCCTTATAATTTGAGATGAAAGAGTCCCAGTAAGTCAAGCCGTTAGATTCCTGGGGAAGACCAAATAAACATAAACAGTTTCACCAATGGATTGTTGGTTGTAATAATTAACAGGAATGACTCTAAATTATAGAAAAGTGGCATTCGACAATACAGCATAAATGAAACGTCTTATTCAGTTAGCAAGTTTGATTAAAGAATAAATATAAAATAATGTGTTGAAGAAAATCTAAGAATGAAAACTATCTCTAACAATTTCTAGTTCGTCGTGAATAATTTTCGGGTCAACATGTTGTTTATATTTGATCCATATTTCGGTTTGAATTAGATATTTTAGGTAAACGCATCCAATTATATTTACTTCATCATGAATACTATTTTCAGTTTATGGGTACCTCCACGCAATAAGGCATGGACTTAAGTACTTTTATATGTTCAACAATTTCTGAAATTTAGAAACGAAATAATTAATAACACAAAAGGATTTCATCGTCGGACCCATCATAATGTAATATCTACATACGTTATTTGATTGAATTAGTATAACCTCACCTATTTTATTTAAAACTTCTTGAATATTTAAAATAGGCATAACTCCTGCATTATCTCCGCAAAATAACTAAGCCATCCGAAATATTTCAGAATGAAAAATATTGATAAAACATCAGTGAATGTTTTATTTATGTTCAATTAATTTGTGAAGCTAGAGTGAAATTTTTTTCAACAAATTGAAAACAGTTTTCATGTAAACTCACAGTTTTTGGATTCAAACAATCTGTAAATGGGATAAAACTCATTTCTATTCTATTCTATTTTATTATTATTCCCTCATACCGAAAATATCGAAGTTGAATAGGCTATCCATCTAGAAATTTATCCAATTAACAAATTATTTGAACGAAACTCTTTCAGCATGAAATTCGTTCATCAGAAATATTTGGACGGAATAATAAGGTTATAGAAACAAGCCTACCAAAAACAAGAGCTGACAGAACTAGGGTGAGTTACCATGTTACAAGGCTACCAACATATGTATTTAATATATAATTTCAAAATATGGTGAGCGTGGATGTTAATTACCGCAATAACGTTGAAATTAGAATTAATATTATAATTTAATTATAAATCGATAATGCGTAATGAAACCATCATGTATCAGTATGTTTTACAAATATACCTATAGTTTCCATTATATTTCAGATTATTCCTAACGATATTTGAATTATATCGAAAATTCCGACCATGTTTCAAGTTTGAATATTTGTTATTGGTTTCATTTTGCTTGTTTGTACATATAATGGTAGTGCATGCTGTTATAGCTTGCATTTCAACGGAATTCTGTTAGAATAATATATAGAA